>AP025071.1:8780520-8955520 GCA_036186865.1 Eustoma russellianum
GATGGAAGTAATTGCTTAATTCAGACATTTCGAGCTCTTCGTAGATAATCTTCTAATTATGCAGAATTCAGTGATGGAGGCTGGCCAAACAAAGGCAATCGATGTTTGTTCAGAGAATATCCCTACTTTGGACATGCAATACCCTCGGATTGTGGAGCTCTACAACTCTGCACCATTTGAAGAATTCAACGAACAGCTTGAGTGATTCAAGGGGGGAGCTGACCTTAGAGAGCTCTAAATAGGCTAGGTAGCTATAGTCTGATAGGGATCTTGTTGTACTTTAGACTGTGCTATTAATGATAAATCTAGCT
The DNA here is from genome assembly GCA_036186865.1 of Eustoma russellianum. NCBI lineage: Eukaryota > Viridiplantae > Streptophyta > Magnoliopsida > Gentianales > Gentianaceae > Eustoma > Eustoma russellianum. The sequence continues at coordinate 8,780,832 of AP025071.1, forward strand.
CTTCAGTTCTTGTTTATTATGGTGCCCTGACTTTTTCATTGTCGAGTGTCTTTTGCTCTTGTACTAACAACTTTTTCATTGAGTAACAGGATTGACTAAGATTGACTTTATAATCATGTCTTTCACCTCAGCACTACAGAAGTCTTAATGTAATCATAAGTATCTATTCTGTTCATCCTGCTAGGCTGAGCTAGCTTAAGAAAAATAGGCCTGATAAATAGTCGGGCAGACATCAAAGCCCTTATCTGGGATAACGAAGGCTATTGTCAGAAAAATACTCAATGTAGAGAAACGATTTTAAGGCCGGCTGAAGTGAATCCATCTGGAAGATGTTGGATAAAAATAGAAAGCATAGCATCTTTCTTTGATCTCGACTGTAGTGAGCTTATTCTGAGTTGAGGAGCTTCTAAAGCTCAGAGTTTTTCTTTCGAGATGAACTTAGGTGCCATATGACAAGAATAACTCATAAGGCCGATGTTTCTCTTGTAGCGGCCGATGTGAAATTATAAGGCCCATGTTTCCTTTGTAGCGGCCGATGTGAAATTATAAGGCCCAGGTTTCTCTTGTAGCGTTCGATGTGAAATTATAAGGACCAGATTTCCCTTGTAACAGCCGACGTGAGTCCTCTTAAAACCATAAGGCAGAGGACGAAGATCACTTAGGTCATTTTACCGGAAGCACAAAACATGCCGTGTCCTGGATTCCCTTAAAAACCATAAGACAGAGAACAAAGGTGACTACTTAGGTCTTAAGGCCGAGGTTTCCCTTGTAATGGCCGATGTAAATCTCCTTAAAAGCATAAGGTAGAGGGCCGAAGGATCGAGGTGAACCCCTGACAAGCCTTAAGACCGAGGCTCACCATAAGGTGGACAAACGCGCCGAGGTGAATCCCTGACAATCCTTAAGACCGAAGAACACCTTTACGGCAGTCAGATGCGATGACTGAACCCCAACATGGGAGACCGGGCACACTGGAGAAGATTGAGTGCCGAATAAAGTATTATGCCGAGCTAAGCTGGTCTTAGAGTCTGAGTTAGATAAGATGGTGAATTAAACGCGACAGTTTGGGGATGTCATGCCCCGAATATTTGAGTCTGCTTAGAATAAACCTGCTTTCTATCTGAACAGTTTGAATGCAATGGCAAATATGGAACAAGTATTGAACAAGTACTTGCTTTTTTCAATTAAGTAATGTAAATACAGAAAATACAAAAAGATTTCGATACGTGCCGAGTCTTGGACTAGTTACTTTTAGGTCATCGGTCCCAGCCCTCAGGTCGGCATCCTAGAGACTTCTGCATAGAAGTACTTCACCTTGGCCTATTTACAAGATCATCTAATGGTCCTCCGAGGTGACCTTGTGAGCTACCCTTGGCTCCTTTAAGGACGACCTGCCTAGGTCAACCTTATGCGTTCAGAGAAGCACCGCATCTGCCCTGCCATGTCTGAGTCTTTATACTTGGGCGAACTACATCGATGATCAGGTTGGCACCTTTTCTCAGGAGGGGGCTAAGTGAAATCCAGCATATTGACACCCTAGACCTCGGGTTGTAATAATGTTGTAAGTGGTCTAGCTCGATTAGGCGCTCGATTTCCAGGGTGAGCTGATGGCAGCTCTTGTATCATACTCGATATCATGGTGAAAAAGGCAGTACAACTGTGGATACCTTCTGTGAATCGGGCTCGATAGGGGTTTTGGATCTCTTTCTAGGCCTTCCCTCCTTATGACGGATAAGATATGAGCCTTGGAGGCCAACAGAGGCATTCTTTGCTTACCTCGGCCTCCCAATTGCTTATGAGCAGCGCATCTTATGCGATTGGACCCTGGCATCCTTGTCAACTTCTCTGCCACGTCTGAGTGGCAGCAGCGCTTTCTGTGAGCATTTCAGGTGGATGCCAGAGTTTCTAAGGGCTCATATGTGAATTGCTGGCGGCTAGGTCACTGACTTGAGCATCTAGCTTGGGTCATAAACTTACCCTGAGGTTCCGAATAATACTGGAGGAAAGTTGGGGAGTACGCTGTGCGCTCTCTCCGCTGAGGAGAATCACTAGGAAGGATCTCGCTGGGTCCAGCAAGTGGAGGTTTTCCTTTCATCTCTCTCACCACCGCCTGGAATGCGTTTGGATTTTGAGCCACATATTGAATAGCCCTCACGTACTCCTCATATGTGAATTCAGCAGTGGGAGTTGATGATTTTGTTGGGTCTGGGGAGCCCTGCTCCGGCGGAGATCGAGTGGAACCCTGATGTCTCCGACGGGTCTCAGGCCTCCTGCCCCCTTTCTGACTGCTTTTATCCATCTTTTCAATCATGGACAATGGGCTGGTTGTGTAGAAGGCCTTTTAAGGAGTGATTTTGGATAGAGTCAGAGGTTCAGGCCCTTCATTTAGCGCCAGAATGATGAGGTCAGATCCTCTCTAGGTGGACCAGAGGTGATCCTTGTGTTATCCCGTTAGCTCATCGTTTGGGTCCCTGTTTTCAACCTGAGAGGGAAAACAACGTTAGAGGCCCAGGGCTAATGCCCTGGAGAAAGCCCTCCCACACTCAAGTCAGTCTTGGGCATATTTGCGTGTAAAATTTATGATAGAAGTAGAGGTTGAAACAACCTGATAAGGGTTCTCTTTTGAGAGAGTGGCTGTTTAGTGTGGAAACTTGGGCTTCAATTGGACTTGGTTGGCTTCAGTTGAGGAAGCACTTCTTTATAGCTGTTGAAGTTGAAGGTTGCATGGCCATAAAAAACGGTGATGGCACATAGCTGCCCAGGTGACAGTTTTTGTTTACATGGTTGCCACGCGACAACATGTGGCTGCGGTGCTAGAAACTCCCTTCTACATGGTTGACATGTGAAGGTAGATAATTGTTCTGCTGATAGTCCCAGCTGCATGAAGGCCAAGTGTTGCCACACTTCGGGCTGTGCGGCTAAGGTTGCTGGGTAGCAGGAGTCTGCCTAAGTATACTGTGGCTGAGCTGGGATACCATCAGAACAGTTCGGCTAGGAAACCTAAGTGGGGGTAACATGTCCAAAGTTGATCAGGGAGGCTCTGCCAAGCTGACCTGGATGAGCTGACCTGGAAGGTAAAGACCTTAGGTTTCTGGCTGAGCAAATCTAGGCTGGCTCTAACTTGGTCTGCTCACAGCCTTTTGTCGTGCTGTGCTGTAGAGTGTTGCTCTTTGTCCTTTAATTGGTCTGAATCTAAGCTGGCAGTTTTCGTCTTGGCCGAGCTAGATGGGACAAGGTCTGTTGAGGAGGTTTGCCGAGCTAAATTGAAAGAGCCGGGCTGGCTTGTACTGACGGGACCAGACGTTGACCGTTGCTGAGTGACGGAAAATTACCTTGTCATATTCAGCAGTTGGTTTGTGGGTTTATCAATCACAAAAGCTGTTACTCGTTGAAGTGAATTGGCGCAAATGCACAAATTTCATCGTTACACGTATGAAAAAATTTGAAAAATCGCTTGTAGTGACATAAGGAGAATGCGTAATAATTTAAAAATCGACAAAGATAACATCTTTTCGTGCATCATCGTACACGTTCCAAACATATTTCTTTTAGCATCACCATGTATTTACTCGAAGAGAAGAGACAACGATATAGAGAAAAAATCATAGAGGGGGTTGTGGGGTTGTGGGGAGGACTCACTTAAGGAGATCCTACGTTTTTTTTTATAATAAGTTGATTGACATTTTATTTAGATGTCCTTTAGTTCTTTTATTATTTATAATAAAACATACCCATTTATAAAATATAGTTTTAAAAGATTACATAATGTAGTGAACGAATTGACTGGCGAGGTTTTTAATCGAATTAAATCGATTACTAGAGTTGGCTCGTTTGTGTGGACGAGTTTCATTATTATTTCGATTTAATCTTGAATAACCGCGTCATAAATGAGGGCAAGCCGAATAGCTTGTTTAGAACTCGATTGGTAAATGGCTAGAATTATCGTAAACCGAGTTAGGTCTTCCTTCGATATGCCAATAAGCCAATAAGGAGCAATGGCGACGCCGTTTTATCTCCAGTGTTGTTTCCCTCCAATTTAGCACTACATCCAGTACAAAAGCGAGGGTTTTGTGCTTCACTCTGCTAAGAATGGCATCCTCTTCTTCTTCAGGAGCAGCGTCTGCTTCAAAAGGTCCAGATATTCCATGGGTGGAGAAGTACAGGCCTACCAGAGTTGCAGACATCGTCGGCAACGAAGAGGCCGTCACCCGCCTGCAAGTCATAGCCCGTGACGGCAACATGCCCAACCTCATCTTAGCGGTATATGCTGACTCTCTTCAATACAGTATTTTATATTTCCTTTTGTGATTGCTATAATTGCTCAGTTCTTAGATTTCGGAAATTCTCAGTTTTGCTCCATCTGGGACTTATTTGGTGTTAAATGTGAATAATCAATTGATGTTCGTCAGTGAAGTTTCAACTTTCTTCTCAGTTGGTTGATTGTTTATGTTTCCAAATGTAAGTTCGCATTCTGCAAACTTACTGAAAAGATCATTAGAAAGGGCAGTTATGTGAGAAGGATGACGGTTGTAGAATGCACATGATGTGCTCGTTTATGATTTGTAGTAACGTACTGCTTGGTTTCATTCTCATAAGTAACCCCATAAAACATGCATATACTGTATAATATTTGGCTTCTGGGGGTTTCATTTGAGTGGTAGATGGAACACTAATTTCTTTGGTACTAGCAATATGCATACCCAATGATTGTTTAGCGTCTCGGACTGGTATGTATGACTAAACAGGACTTTTAATGATTAGGTGGTTGTTTAAGGTACATTAAATAAGCAGAAGTTTTAAGAGGCATTAACATGGCAACCGAGTGTCGTAGTAACCAATGGATTGTAGGAGGGGAGGGAGGGGGGTCTTGGTTTTTGCTTTTTGTATATGTAGAAGTTAGCCATGCAGTTCTAGTGCAGATAGTCAAATATTTTGCCCATTTGACAAGGTAGAACACATTGAGCTGTCATCTCAATCTGGATTGCTGGGTTAAATAAACCTCTTATTTTCATTTTAAGTATTTATTTTTTGCATTGACATGTGTGCGAATGTGTTTTTTCTTTATGCTCAATGTTAAATCGCTCTGTGTGCCAAACCAGTGAATTTCTTTTTATGTAAGTAAAATTTTTATATACAGATGTAAAATTTACATAAGAAGCTTGCTATCAAGAAATAAAGCCTTAATGGCTATCAGCAAGCTTAAGTTGCTTCAAAAACTAAAGATGCCTAGCAGAACCTAGCTTTTACAGAAAAGATCAGAGGCTACAGAGTAAGCTTGCAACAAGATCAAAAGAATAAATCCTCAGCAATCTGAAAATGCTCCATAACAGCAAAAAATAATAATAGAATAACCTAGATTTACAAAAAATCTTCAATTCTATGAACATATTAGCTGCTAGGTTCCAATTGGTCTTGTTTTCCCCAACTCCAGACTAGAAGTTTGCATTGAGCCTACTATTTTGCACACTAGTGCTCTTCCAGTCTTTTTCACCAGTTATTGATAGATCGTTTGATTTCTCTCCCTCCATAGATAATAGTCTGTAGCTGAAAAACCAAAATATAGATCCTTTGATTTCTCTCCCTCCATAGATAAGAGGCTGTAGACGCAAAACTAAAATGTGCTAAGTCCTTCCGAAACTTCGGACTACACTGGTATCCCGACTGCCGAACCAGTGAATTTCTCTGTGTGCAGGTTTTTTATGAGAAAAATTTGCGCTGTCGAAGTTACTGCATCAAAACTTTATCTCATTAGGTTCAATTTATTATTTCAAGCCTGTGATCTTATTTTCACCGTGACCATCTCTTGTTGGAAGAGGTGAAGAGTTCAATTTGTTTAATTCCTTTATATCTCGTTAAAATTAATACTTTTTTGTTTTATGTAACTTTTTTGGTGCATGATACTTTCTTTTTTAATGCCTTGGACGATCACTTGCTTTTTAGGGTCCACCGGGAATTGGTAAAACTACCAGCATACTGGCGCTTGCACATGAACTTCTGGGTCCAAATTATAAGGAAGCTGTGTTGGAACTAAATGCATCAGATGATCGGTACTGTAGCAAGCATCGTTGTATGTAGCACCTAACCTTTTTTTACCTCTCTTCCTCCATGTACTGATATCTTAATCTTGTAGAGGTATTGATATTGTGAGAAACAAAATCAAGATGTTCGCTCAGAAAAAGGTCACACTACCTCCCGGTCGGCATAAAATCATAATACTGGATGAAGCAGACAGGTCAGCGATCTTTTATATTTTGATCTTCTTGACTTTTTCTTTTTTAATTTTTATCCCCTGGGAAAGATTTTATACTCAGTCAAAATGCTTTTTGCTCCTTCCCTGTATCATCTTAAGTTAAACTGATTTTCTGATACTAACTGTTGTTGGCCTTGTTAGTGTTTGTATTTATTGACATGGTTATTCTTGTTATTACAGTTATTTACATTAATATTCCAATTTAAGGTTAATTGATGATATGATACTTTAAATTTTAAATTAGCATGACAGCTGGAGCTCAACAAGCTTTAAGAAGGACAATGGAAATATATTCAAATACTACACGTTTTGCTCTTGCATGCAACACATCTTCCAAAGTTATTGAACCTATTCAGAGTAGATGTGCATTGGTTCGATTTGCAAGATTAACTGAACAGGAGATTCTGAGTCGTCTCATGGCAGTTGTTGCAGCAGAGAAGGTAATATCAGCTTCCCCGTTAATTTTTGTGGTCTTTTGTCTGTTTCATTTTATCAGAAATTCAATCTGCTGAACCTAATTACTTCCTGATTGTTTGCTCTTGATAAAAAAAAACAGCATATTGACTTCTTAGGAGAGACGATAAAAACATGTTCTTTATAAAGAAAAAATCGACTGAAGTTATAGATGTCACTCATCCTATCTATCAGGAATTTATGGAAATGCCTCATGGATGCTTTTTCAATTCAATCTAGGTCCCATATGTCCCTGAAGGTCTTGAAGCGATCATATTCACTGCTGATGGTGATATGAGACAGGCCTTGAATAACTTGCAGGCAACCTATAGTGGTTTTGGGTTTGTCAACCAAGAGAACGTATTTAAGGTTGCAGTTCAAGGACATTTTTGTAGTTAGATAGTATCTTTGCGGTATTCTATATGAGGGTTCCGTTTCTCTTTTTTCTTTGGTATCCCAGGTTTGTGATCAGCCCCATCCTCTGCATGTGAAGAATATGGTGAATAATGTTCTCAAGGGAAACTTTGATGATGCTTGTGGTGGTCTAAAGCAGCTGTATGACCTTGGCTATTCTCCCACTGACATTATCACAACATTGTTCAGAGTTATAAAGAACTATGACATGGCAGAATATTTGAAATTGGAGTTCATGAAGGTTTGTCTGCAAGTTAAAAACTTTATTACTCTGTCTTCACATTGGCATTCTTATTAACAATTAGTGTATCTCCTTCTGGGTCTGAAGGAAACTGGATTTGCACATATGAGAATCTGTGATGGAGTCGGTTCGTATCTTCAAATGTGTGGCCTTCTTGCGAAGTTTGCGATTGTTCGAGACACAGCTAAACCAGCTTGAAGTTGAAGCTATCTGGAGAGGTTAATATCTTGGTGGAGTAAGTCGAGCTGAACTATGATACCTGAGGTTTTTCTGTTTGGGCAGTTTGTAGATTTGAAGGCCCAGTACTATCTAAGCAGTTTGCAGATCCGAAGGCACTTTGCTATTTTAGCAGTTCGATTGCTAGTTAATTGACAATTTATCTTGTCCCGCGAAGTTTTGTTTTTGAGTTGCCAAACTAATCTCAAGGCCTTGTTGCTGGAAGGTTGTAGCAATCTAATGCGTATATGAAAATATATGACTATAATTGTTATATAATTATAATGTGAGTAGTGACTGCAGCTTATGATTTGTTTTCATATATGATTTGAATACTTTTTTGGTTCATGATAGTTTTTGATGTTTCCTAGCAAATTGTTGATGCCGTTATTTTAGGCAATAATAGTTATTATTATGTTCATATTTGCGGAATTGATGCTGGTAGATGATCACATTTTCAAATGATTAACACAAGTCCAAAGATAACGAATGACACAACAAGGAAAGATACTCTCTGTCAGGGATGAATGCTTCGCATTCATAAATTTGGTAAAAAGTCTCTCTCTCCCTCTCTCCCCCCATCCCCCCGGTAGAGAAGATGAACCAATTTTTCAATCCAGCTTTTATCATTTTCAGTGCTCTCTATTGACGATATTTGTGTCTGCTACAAGAACAATACAGAGCACACAGTTAATGAGATTAGTTTATGGATACTCTTTCGTTTCAAAAATAGTCATAGTTATCTTCTTGTCCCAAAAATATTATCATAGTTATTCAATATAAGTAGTTGATGAAACATAAATTAACATCAAATCGTGAAAATATTCGATATAATAACTTGTCAAAGTAGTCTTGACACCATTTATGAACAAATTTTATTAAACAATATGTTAAGTTGGACCAGTTGTGACAATATTTTTAATACGAAGAAAGTACTTTAGAACTCAGTGGGACGTCAAATAAAAAAAAAAGACTTTTGGCTGGAAAAATTGAGATCCTTCCTTTGTCATGCGAAAGGACCTTCCTCAGGATGTAATGAGTCGACATCAAGGTGCAAAACGAATCCGTCGAAATGAAAACATCTCCATAACACGTGCTTACTATGGTGGTCACCTACCAAGGAAGGAAGACGCCTAGGTAAATTGGCGTTATCATTCACCAATATAAAATGGATAAAAATGAAAAGCTTCTTAGAATCAATGGTTCTCCTACTAGATATTTTAAACTCACTAGAGGAGTAAAGCAACGGGACCTTCTGTCCCCTTTGCTCTTTATACTTAGTTCAGAGGGATTCAGCAGGAGGATTCATATCTTAACGAAAACTGGGTACATAGAACCTTACTCTACAGGCTGAACTAAGTCCCTCATCTCTCACTTGGCATATGCTGATGGCCTTCTCGTTTTCTTCAATGGGAGTAAACCCAACCTGAAAAAATTTCAGGAATTTTTAGAGGAATATCAACAAAGCTTTGGTCAGCTTGTTAATAACAACAAAAGCCAATTAATAGCTTCTGCAAACAATAGTAGAACTAGACTTCAGGAAATGGAAGCTATGATTAAAATGAAAATTGTTCAATTGCCTGTCAAATACCTTGGGAATTTTTTTTGCATAAAGGCATTAACAGAGCTAGATATTGTGGTCCCCTGCTGCACCACTTTGAATCTAAGCTACAAGCATGGTACACTAACCTGTTAAGCCAAGCTGGTAGGTTAGTTTTAATAAAATATATTATATCTACTATTCCTCTTCATACACTTGTAGTGAGTCAACTTCCTAAGAAGATTCTCAATTGCATAAATCGAAAAATAGCTGCATTCTTTTGGGGTCCAACCCAGAAAATACAAGCCACAATTGGATATCATAGGAGAAACTTTGTTACCTTAAAATGGAGGGATGACTGGGAATAAGAAGCACTCAAAGTCTTCAGGAAGCTTATACCTGCAAAATCTGGTAGAATCTCAACACTCAAAAATCCCTCTGGACTGAATACATGCATTCAAAGTATGTTAGGAGAAATAATGGACTCACCAAGGCCAATGACTCACCCACATGGAAAATGGTTACACGGATTCATAATTACTGCCGAGGCAGGTCAACTAACAACGGAGACAGCTGGACCTTGAAATCATCTAAAGCTGGTAATTTCACATTAAAAACTGCTTATGAAGAATGCAGGAGAAAGAATAATCAAAGACTCGACTACAAATATATTTGGGGATAAGAGACAAGTTCCAAAGATTAGCATCTTCCTCTGGAGACTACACAACAAGGCACTGCCCTTTCGAATCTATTACTTCGTTCCGAACCCCATATCCAACCATCTGCCTAATTTGCACACAAGCAAGCTTAACCGTGGATTATCTATGGCTCATCTACTTACTCAGATGGTGACAAAATAACAATACCAACATAATTCAAGGCCCGATTAAAATAATTGCACAGTGTATCGTTATCTTGACAATCTGGAGACAATACGCTAGTATAACCTTCGAAAATGACCAGTGGAACATCAGAAGGACACTAGAAGACATCAGAAAACAACTATTTACCTGGTGTTTGTCTATCAACAAAACAAAATTGGCTACAACAATCCAAACCTTTGTCGACGCTGGAATATCTCCTCACCTACAGCGCCCTAGAAGGCGGATCGTCCAATGGTCTCTCCCACCTGCTGGATGTTTCAAAATCAACACCGATGATGCATGCAATCAAAAACAATCGGCCGAAGGAGCGTTGGCTAGGGATCACAATGGCAACCTCATCGAAACCATCTCCTTTGCTCTTCCACACGTTGATCCGCCTATAGCTGAAGCTCAAACTTTCGTCAAGATTTGCTATTTTGGTATGGAAGCCTGCAATTTTTATGTAGAATCAGACTCCAGCAGCCTCATCTGCATGTTGAAGGCAAAAACGAAGGAAATGGGAGGACATTTGAACGAAATCCTTAATAAAACAAAGGATTTGATATAAGCATTGGAGCTAAGTGTCAATTATATCCTTCGCGAGGCAAACGCCGCGGCACACTATACTGCACAACAAGGAATGACACATAGGATACTCTTGAAATATCAATCATTTTGATGAAGTCCCTAAAATTGTTAAGGGATGCATCTTAACCGACCCACACATTCCTTATATTAGGTAGTTGCATTATTGTATTTTCTGCCCCTTTTGTATTAGACCTGTCCATCTTGGAGTTTTAGATAATAAAATTTCTATTTGCTTAAAAAAAAGAAGCTTCTTGGAAATGTGCAAAGAGTCAGTTTTACATTAGAAAACTTCAAGAAATTAAGATGATATATAAGTATAGTTTTAAGTAGTTAATGTTAATAAGGGTTAGCTATTTTCGGAAGCTAACAAAGATAAAACCTGAAAATTTGACATTTATGATGCAATGTCGATAGTATCTTTGTTGGTGCTAACATGATGAATCCAAATCGTTACAATACAGTAGTTCAGTTGACTATTAGACGGACTAAAGAGTTCAGTAAAAAGATCTTTAGTAGACTCTGCAAGAACTCTAACCTATTTAAAAGGGTATCACAAAGCATGATATATAAAAACGAGACTAACTATCAAATTAAAATTGATTTAATTATTTTTGGACCAACAAAGACGAAACAAAAAAATCTCTTCATTGAACCTACCTTGAGTTTTCATCAAACTCTGTCATGTTCTCAAGAGCATAAACTTTTTTATCATGCTAGGCATGTTGTTTGTTATTCATTAGAGCCCCTTTAAATAGGCATGGGTACAACATTCAACTTACTAAACATTACTCCCAACAATGCAGCTATTTAGGAGATAATGCTGCCCCGAATTTCAAGAAGTGAACTAATAAGTGAAAAGACTTTGAATATTCCACATATACATCCATATATCATTTGTTCGGAGAAGGCTTCACAGGTTGAAGGTTCTTTAAGATGACTACCTGTGAAGTCTGTCTCGGGGCATCTCAGAATTTGATAGTTTTTGTTTCCCAAAAAACTGAGTTCACTTTGAGCCTTGGTATTTTTTTAAATTTTTTTTTTTAGATTTTACTTTTAACCTTGGTTGCATAAATGTTATATGTTCTACAGTTTGAGCCTTAGGTCGTTTAGCTACCAACAATAATAATTTAATGTTTGGGAACATAAATTGTGAATTACATTTTGATATCACCATAATTGATTTATACCTATGCATGCGCATATTGCAAGCTGATGCAGTAAAATAGTATGTATTTGTGCTCTCATCTACTTTCTGAAACAGGATGAATTCAAAATTCTTTATGGTGGAAAGAAAAAGATCGAGACCTGAAAAAGGTATATATTATTGACTTTTGTTTGTGCATTCATGTAAAGTGTTATTTTTCAATAACAGAATGAGCTCATAAGGATTAAGTAAGATATACGATTTTTTTCGAATTTAAGCAAGCCATGGAACGGTTTTGTAACTTGATCTAGATGAGCCTCTTGTGATTGTGGTACTACTCAAATACACAAGTGCCTGTCTTCATGATGACAGTTCTGATCCATTTCTTGTTGATTGATAAAGAATGATGGAAAGCGTCTAATCAAGATATGATGACATAGATTCAATCATTCTCGATTATTGTATCAATCAAAATTATGATATTTTTTTGTACTAATTGTCCTTTATTTATTTCTTACAATGTTTAGTGGTAGCATAAGAAGACTCTTGTACACAAATTAAATTAATGAAAAAGAACAGTGTTGATCTTGAGACTAAGAACAAGTTTATCACTGTCTCAATTACCTCTCTCGACCTAGTGACCGGAAATTTGGTCCAGCAAACACAAGCAAACAATCAGGCAAATATCTTCACCAGCACGGTGGGTGGAGGAAAATGTTTCGAATACTTGGAGCATTGGTGATTCAGTTATTGAATGGAGATATCTGTTCAGAGAGATTGCCTATGGAATTTAGCATCATCGACTAAAAGGAATACATGCCGAGGCTCGTGGGGTGCTACCACCATGGTTATTTGCTCAGACTATGCAACAACAAATCCTAGTGATGCTAAAAGCTTGCTGCCCCAGTGTAGATAATTGCAATATGTAGATAGTTGTTTTTCTTGATTTTGTCATGTTTTATGATGTTGTAAAGAACCTGTTCATTTGTTAATGTATGTGATTAGAAAGTTCCCAAAAAAATGAACATAAAGCCATAGAACAACACACGACTCAACTAGATGAGACACACAACCAGTTTGGCATAACATACCCACAATCAATCCGATAAATAGACCCTCAGACAAAATAAATGCATCATCGAAGATAGCAAACTGAAAAAACATCTCAGGAACTCGGTCGGCCGAAAAGTCACAGTCCCACTAAACACCACGTGGCTGACAAAAAATGAGAAGGAAGTCACACCATGGACATCCCACATGCCACCAGTATCGGCGGTAGCTCGAACGAGAAAGAAGAAATAAGAAATAGAAGCAGCGGTCGGTACTCAGAGGAAGGATATGACGAAAATAAAGGAGGTAGAAAGGGTTGGGGATTAAATCCCAACCCTTATCCATTAAAAACTAACATTGTGCCTTCAAATTTCTTAAAATCCAAAATTCCACACATATGTTTTATTATTTACATATTTAGCCAACAGTTTAAGCAATTTACAGGTTCACCCCAACAATTTTAAAAATTTACAAATTTATTAAAAAATTTGAATTTTGGCTCCAAGCCATCGAACTCACTCGACACCCACCGAAAATACAGTAAAGTCTAGTAAATGGATTTTCAATTCCGGAGCTGCAGACACAATGACTTATGACCCTACAGGCTTTCATAATCTATCTACTTCTGCTAAATCCCATATCGAGCTAGTGGAGAGTTGATAGACATTCGAGGAAATGGTCTTGTTACTTTCTCTCCAAGGATGACATTAAATAATTGTCTCTGCATTCCATCATTATCATCCAAGTTACTTTTAATTAGTCAATTGATGAAGGTACTTAATTGTGTTGTGCTCATATATCTTAAATTTTGTCTCTTACAAGACATTCTGAAGAAGAAGATAATTGGATGTAGTACTGAATACGGATGTCTCTACTACGTTGATGAGATGATTCACCACGGTCTTGCAATGCTTTCTAATGGAACGTAAACTGACACCATGGTTATGACATAAACGATTGGGTCATCCGTCTTTTGGATACCTTAAACTCTTATTCCAAAATCCCTTTAAGAATAATTCCACCCACACAACATGTGAAATATGCATTCATGCTAAGAATCATATAACTATATTCCAATCAAATAACATGTAAGTTGATTCTATTTTCTTTATAGTACATTCCAATGTATGGGGACCAACCTCCGTCTCCGATCATAGTTAGTCTCTGATTTCATGTCATTTGTAGATGATTTCTCTCACATGACATGGATATATTTCTTAAAAAGTAAACCTGAGGTGCTTGAGAAATTTTTCGCTTTTACCAAATGATCTTGTCTCAATTCCACACTTAAATACGAATCCTCCACTCCGATGATGGCCGGGAATTCATCAACCAGTTTATGCATACATGCTTCCAAGAACATGGCCTTATACACCAAACCCACATGATATAATACATTATAACAAAATAGCTTCACTGAACAGAAAAATTATATCCTCCTCGAAATGACCCGAGCTATGATGATTGAATCCCACAGTGCACAAACTTTTTGGCTGGACGCTATAGCGACCTTTGCTTACCTCCTAAATCGACTGGCCACAAAAATTCTCAATCACAAAACATGGTACAACTCTAGCTACTCAAACTCCTATTCCGTCCATCCTAACTGTTCCACCTTGAATCTTTAGATGCTCAATATTTATACACATTCCAAAAACAGAAAGATCTAAGCTTGACCTATATGGAGAGAAATGTGCCTTCACTCGCTATGCCATACATCAGAAAAGGTACTAATGATATAACCCTGTCACTTGGCGAGTTTATATCACCATGGGCTGTACATTTCTTGAAACATTACATTTCTTTTTCACACGAGCCTAGTGTATTCAGAAGGAGAGGATCAGCGCATCACTAGACTGGCTCACCAACATAGAGACTATTTCACAAGAGCATGTACATGGAACCACCGAGTCTTCCTCTGAAAACATAGACAGAATCTACTAACCAGTTCCACCACCTAGTGAGCCTCCGACATCAGATGTCCTACAAGAGGTAAGTCTCACACTTGAGTGAAAGTTCATATCATATCACTACTACTGATGCTACGAATGCTAAGCATACAAAAGACAGTAGGTTGATAATTCAGATGAACAACAAGTGTTTATTCTACCACCACGAAGAAATAGAAGAGTACCTCTTGATCGGTACTCACCAGAGCATGTGTCCTAAAACTCTATGTACCCAGTCAACTCAGTTAGGGAGGAGACTTGCAGATAGTGCACGTACTTTTTTGACAACTCTTTTATCAGAATATATGCCAAAGACAACACAAGAAGCAAGTACGATAGTAGAATGGCGGCAGACAATGAATATAGAGATGGAATCTTTAAAAAATTAGAACGTGAGAGAAATGTATATTACCAAGAGGTAAAAGAACAGTTGGGTGTCAGTTGGTTTTCTCCGTTAAATACAAGGTAGATGACACTATTGAGCGATACAAAGTAAGGTTGGTTGCTAAGGGTTATACTCAGGTGTATGGCATTGATTATTCAGAGAATTTCTCACCACTTTTCGAAGATCAATACCATCAGAGTGCTTTTCTCGATTGCCACAAATAAAGAATGTCCGCTTCATCAATTCAACGTAAATTTTTTTTTACTCGGAGACAGAAAGAAAGTATACATGGAGACACCACCAGGTTTTTCTGCGGAGTTCAGACTTAATGAAGTATGTAAACTTAGAAAAGCTCTACATGGACTCAAGCATTCTTCACATGACTGGTTTGGACGGTATAGCCATGAAATAATATGGGTACAAACAAATTAATGCAGATCATTCATTGTTTTTCAAGAGACGAGGGGAGTTGTTGACATGTCTGAAAAAAATATATGGGCGACATGATTATAACTGGGACGACAAGAAAGAGATTGCTCAACTTTGGGAAAATAGATTCACAAAATTTGAGATGAAAGATCTAGGTGGCATAAAGTGTTTTCTAGGGATTGAAGTCCTTCGCTCAAAAAGAAGAATATTCATATCCCACAAAAATGCATACTTGATTTACTGACCGGGGTTGGGATGATGGACTTTAAGCCTAACGATACTCTGATGGTGGCGAATCAGCAGCTTCAGATGGTGGAAGGAGGTACGCTAGCCGACATAGAACAATATTAGAGATTAGTGGAAAAATTGATATACTTGTCCGACATGAGATCAGATATTACATATGCTTTTCGAATTGTGAGTCACTTTATGCACCAACCTCATAAAGAATATATTGAGACATCAATGAGAATAGTATGATACTTAAAGAGCACACAAAGTAGGGCATCTATTTAGAAGGAATGTACATTTAGATATTAAGGTGTTTACTGACACTGATTGAATGGAAAACTCGAATGATAGATGATTTAATTCGGGATACCTTTGCCTTGGCTTTATATATCTCTAATTCGTTCCAATTGGTAAATGAATAAGAACTTCCTTGCACTTTAGAAGTTGGATAATATTGAAGGGTATTTTAGTTTAAGTTCTCAAATAACTCAATCTTGTGTGGATTTTATTGATGTGTAAGGAAAAAAATCAACAAATGGCAAAAATTGATGCATCATGCAGTGATTAAACCTGTGACCTAGAGTCTGGAATTGACCTAAACCTTGAAAAAGTTCATAAAAAATAAGAAAATGTATCAGTTAACATAACGAATCATGAGCATCCTAAAAGTTAAAACGAAAAAATTGGAGTACAGATATTTTGTTTAATTATTCATTAATTTTTCTAGTAAAAATCATTAACCCAAAGTACGCACACATATCTATATATGCATACACCTCTCATAATTTTAACCCCTCTGATTCACGGTTCAAATTTAATGTTTAAACTATGATACTAGCACAACCAGGGAAACCAGAAGCTTCTCTTCTTTTAAATACCATTAGTCCTATAACTAATAACTGTGTTTTTGTCAATAAATTCGTGTCATACCTAAGTGGTCAAGGGCGTTGAAGAAAGATAGAGCAAACATTGATAACATCCCACTTCATATAGTGCTGCCACTGTGCCAATTTCATATTAGTGTAGCCATGGACAAACTTATGCCTTCAAAACCCTTGAAAATTTTAAACCCCCCCCCCCCCCCCCACCATGTAACTATTTCCACAAAAATGTCATATATTTATACTCCTAAACCTTACAAAAAATGCATGATTCCTAACAAAAGTTTACAAGCAAAAAAATGTCTTCAGACTTAAAACAGACTAATGAAGTTCAAGAAGTTCATCCAACGAGGCGTCCGACATGTTAGAAGATGCTGAAGACATGGTTACTTCAGATAGAAGCAATGTGGCTGTCAATATGTGAAAGGTTAGGAAGGCTTATGAAGCATATGCAGATAGTGAAGGAAAACCTACAAAGGGTGAAGTGATTGAGTGGTGTTTTTATGGATTTTGCTCTTACTTTATTCACACTGTTTTAGTTTTATTCTTTTCTCATTGATTGTTGCTCACACTCTTCCTCTTCCACCTCAACCTCTTACTGGTTAGAATACAAGCTACAAGGGTTTTGAATTCCAGCAGAAGGAGATGCAATTGTAAGTCCCATCTCTCTCACTTATCTACCCACATTTGTAAGTTTACACGGGTCGGATATAAGTCACCTAGTTTTGCATGGGTTATTTAAGTTCTCCATAGAGAACTTGTTAAAAAATTAAACCTTTGGATGAATGAACAAATGTTTCATTAATTCATTTCTTCCACCTTCAACCTCTTTAAATAGTACAATATTTGTAATCGTAATACAATTAGGAGTCTTGATTTGCTATAATCAAATCCTGGCTACAATCTAATCTTACCTAATTTACACCAAATCAAATCAAATCAGAATTAAATCAAATCAAATCTCTTCTTTAACACTCCCCTCAAGTTGTGTATTGGAGTATCCAATACCCAACTTGCTCAAAACATCTTCGAACATTCTTTCTGCAACAGCCTTTGTTAATATATCTGCCAGTTGGTCTTCACTTTTCACGAATGGTAGTTCAATGCTCCCATCTTCGAGTTTCTCTTTAATAAAGTATCGATCCACTTCGATATGCTTCGTCCGATCATGTTGTACCAGGTTTTCTGAGATACTTATGCTGCTTTGTTGTCACATAACAACCATATTGGAAGACATACCGGCACCCCGATTTCTCCTAGTAACTTTTTCCACCACAACGCTTCAACAACACCATTCGCGATCCCAAGAAATTCCGCTTCTGTACTGGACCGGGCTACAAATTTCTGTTTTTTACTCTTCCAGGTAACTAAGGTTCCTCCGACGAAGGCGAAGTACCCTAAAGTAGACCTTCTACCATTTGGGTTTCCTGCCCAATCAGCATCAGTATATATCGAAAAGAAGAGCCACGGGAGGATGGGTCTCGCTTTACTCCACCGTGGCTGGCAGCTTAGGCGCCGCCATTGTCTCGGTTTTTGTGCATGTTGAGGAAAGGTGATAGCTTCACAAGTTTACAGGAAGTTTCAATCTTCAGTGGCCTCATTTGGCTTACTGGCACGGCTCAAATCTTAGGCGCAAAAAGACAGAGCGCGAGTACTTCAGCAACCTCCGCTTCAGTATCCCATGTGGTCTCCATTTTCCGCTACCCTGACGCAGCAGGGAACCTTGTAGGGTTGTTCCTCTCTTCCTTCACTACGGTGTGCATTTTCACAGCTGGCTACTTTATACACAGAGGATCTTTGCATCGGATAACAGAATTTACTTCATCTATGGCTATTGTACTTTCTGTTTCCCCTGCTTTCCCTTCCCTTGTTGCACCAGTTGCAGCTGATACTAAGGGCAGATGCAGTGAAATGCGGTGTAGCGTCCCGTCCCGAACCCTAAAGTCAGAACCGGTACGCCCGCCGTATTCTGCTAAGAAATATACAGGGCGTCTGTATGAATCCCTGCACTCACCAAAACAACACAGTATTCGTTGCGGAAGCAAAATAAATCCACTCAAAACCCTAAATCAAAAGTGAACCCCATAAACCATAAATAGTCAACATCAAATCAAACTCCCCTAAACGACATCGTAAAGTTCGTAAAATGAAATCCCTAAGCTAAGTCCTCAAATGAAATAATAAATAAAATAAACTTCTCTATTTCTCGACCATCAATCCTCAATCAATCTCTATGAGTCCCAATGAGCCCACTCCGAATCCTCTCCAATCCATATATAGTCATACCCTGAATCATTTGCAAGAAAACATAACGGTGTGAGCGACAAAAACGTCACTCAGTAGGTACCCTGCCTGCATTGGTCCGGTGATGTTATACTCAAGATTTTTTTTGAAATAAAATAATAATAAATAAATAAGTAATAAGATTTTTTATTTTTGGATAAGAAGGTTTGATATGTGTCAAAGGGAGGAGATGATTTGTGGGACACATAATGTACCTATTGAATAGCAGCGTGGGTTCTGTTTTATAACCAGAAAGCGAGGATATATATATTGCCCTACAAATAGAAACAGTAAATGAGTAGGAAAAGGCAAATAATAGTAAATTAAGTCAATTACATAGGAATTATATTTATGGCACTACTTTTAAGTGCTGAAGTTGATTCTTTAATTTATAGATTCAAGCATATAGCAGAGAAGGAAATTGATTAGCCAATTCGAGGTAAGTGGTCTAACTCTCTTTTGTGCATTTGCGAAATTGTTTTACGAAAGTTACATTTTAAATGTCTATTTTGATATTAAATTGGATCATGTAGAAGTATGTTGTGCCTTGCAAGTATATGTTTTATGCAAAAAGTTATTGATGATATAGCGTTTACGGAATGATATGTTTTGTGCTCTTAAATGAATTATACCTGGATCACGTGGCCTATTGAATGATGAAAGTATAAGTTATAAGTATGTGGTCTAGCAACTTGCGCGAGTTGTTGGAACGCCCAGATATTGGGGGGATTAAGCCCAATACCCTCTTCGCATGGTGGGGATCCAATGCGCCCATCTAGAAGGGATTTTCTAGAGAGAGTACTCTGGCGAATGGTATAAGTCAGTTAAGAGCTAAATGTTGAAAGTTACAAGTATGATAAGTATTATTTGAAAATGGGAAACTTGATGTTCTGTTTGATTTTGTTTTACGAAAGTTATTTTATATGAAAACTTGTTTCCCTGCATACATGATCCCACAAAAGATAGTTAGATTACTTACTGAGCCCCATTGATTTGGCTCACACCACTCCCCCCTTCCCCCCACCAACCAGTTTCAGATGATAAGGACGTTGAGTACATTTACGTGGAGAAGATGACGAGTGGGGATGGTGAAGAAGATCAGAAGATAGCTTTCGAGATCTGAATTATTATTAATGTTGAGTTTTATCGAGTACTTATGAACTTAGCTCATTAGAATTATTATTTCAATGTGGACTAGTTGTTTCATCAATACAATGTTTCTTTTGGTGGATATTTATTGAGTGAATTTAGTTAATTTTATTGAGTCTTATTTACTTAAATAGTGGAGTATTAAAGTAAGCATGATGGCATAAGAAGCCTTGTACATCTTGAAAAAAAGATGTACGGCGAATGTGACGTTTCGAGTGGGAGGACTCGGGGCGTGACATTTAGGTGGTATCAGAGCCAGGTTATTAGATCTAAGTGTTGATCATTTTTAGACCTAAGTATTGATCATAGTTGATAAGAAACGATTTAATAGTGAGGCGATTGATACTAAGAAATGATTTGTTAAGGTTATGATTTTTATATATGCTCTAGAATATTATTTAGAATGCATGAAAATTAATTTAGATTATGCCTCCAATGTATTGGACTGTGTTATACTGCCTTATGCTTATTGCTTTACTTTAAATAATGGATGAGAACTCGTTGTATTAAATATATCCTGGAGATAACATTATTTTACTGTTTTACAGAAAATGCCTCCTCGGAGAAATAATAATATCCCCAATCAAAATCAGAATGCATTTCCACAAGAATTCATGAACGCAATGATGCAGTTCGCCCATGCCTTTCAAACAGTGCAAGCGAACCCACAACCTCAGAATGGGACCCGATACTACTATGAGGGCATGAAGAGGGTACACGTGCCGACCTTTGACGGTAATTCTGACCCGGACAAAGCTGAGAAATGGATAAGTGAAGTGGAGAATAATTTTTCCTTACTTCAAGTTCCGGAAGAGATGAAACATTTGGTGATCAAGCCTTTCTTGGTCGGAGAGGCTGATAAATGGTGGTCGACTACTGAGCCGAATATCCTTGCACCAGTCACATGGACTAAATTCAAGACTGAGTTCCTCAAGTTCTACTTTCCTCCATCAGTGCGTTTGCAGAAGATTGGTGCATTTGAATCACTAAGACAGGGACCGGATATGACAGTTGCCGAGTACGCAAACCAATTTAATGCTCTGGTTCGATTTGTGCCTTCTGTGATGAGTGATAATGAGCTGAAAATGGTGAAGTTCGAAAGAGGCCTAAGTAGCCGGATCAGGACAGGCGTGGTGAATGCCAATGCTCAAAATTTTCCAGCCTTACTTGATGCTTGCTATAAGGTAGAAGGTGACATAAAGAGGAGAGATGAGGAGAACAAAGGTAAGAGGCCGAGGAGTGATGAGACAATGGTCAATCAGGGAACCGGCAAACCTGGAAAATGGTTGCGAGTTATAAAGAGGAAGCCAGAGCCAATAGTCAAGAGAAACCAAAGTGCTACTATACCCACATGTGCTACATGTCATCGTCAACATTTTGGTGAATGTCGTTGGGGAACTGGAGCATGCTTTAACTGCAGAAAGCTGGAACATCAAATAAAGGATTGCCCTGAGCGAAAAAAGGAGCAAAATAAGGATGCACAACCAAGTAGAGAGAAACCCAAGGTGAATGCGAGGGTTCATGCCATGACTAACGTAGAGGCTCAGGAGGCAAATGAAGTTGTTTCAAGTATGTTTTTCTATAAGCAATAATTTATGTACATGCCTGTTTGTTATATGCATTTTGTTTACTTATTGCTATGAATATCAAATACTTGCATAATTGCCTTTGTCTTAGGTGCTCTTTTGATAAACAAAATTCCTGCGAATGTTCTATTTGATAGTGGCGCGAGTCACTCGTTTGTTGCCAAGAAATTTGTTAAGTATCTGAACAATGGTCCTGAGTGGTTAGAGAATCCTTATCGAGTATTGGCTGCCGGAGACAAAGTGTTAGTATCACATCACATTTACAAGGATTGCAAAGTGGAGATTGATGATCATACGCTGGATGCCAATCTGATACCGATTCAGATGAGTGATTTCGACGTGATTCTAGGAATGGACTGGTTGGCCAAATATCATGCACAAATTGATTGTCGAGGGAAACAAGTAGTCTTCAACGATCCTACAAAAGAGGAGTTCTGCTATCAAGGAAATACAAAAATGAGGAAAGATCGTCAGAAAGTGTACTTAACAGCGATGCAGGCGTACAAGGCTCTTAAGAAAGGGAATGATGGATATTTGGCATATGTGGTGGATTCTGAGAAGACGGTTCCCTCTATTGATGATATCTTGATTGTGAATGAGTTCAAAGACGTTTTCCCTGAAGAGTTACCTGGTCTACCTCCTGACTGAGAAGTTGAGTTTGAAATTAAGCTGACACCCGGGGCTGAACCTATATCGAAGGCTCCATATCGAATGGCACCTGCCGAGCCCAATGAATTGAAGGAACAACTACAAGAGTTGTTAGATAAGAAGTTTATTAGACCTAGTGTCTCACTTTGGGGAGCGCCAGTGTTGTTTGTAAAGAAGAAGGATGGGAGTTTGAGGCTATGTATTGATTATCGGGAGCTTAACAAGATCACGATTAAGAACAAATACCCGCTTCCACGGATTGATGATCTATTTGATCAGTTGAAAGGCACGAGGGTGTTCTCTAAGATTGACTTGAGATCAGGGTACCACCAACTGAAAATCAAGGCAGAGGATGTTTCTAAAACCGCATTTCGAACGAGGTATGGGCACTATGAATTTTTGGTGATGCCTTTCGGCCTGACTAATGCACCTGCGGCATTTATGGACCTAATGAACACGGTATTTAGGCCACAACTGGATAAATTTGTGGTGGTATTTATTGATGATATACTCATTTACTCTCCAAGCAAGGAAGCTCATTCCGAACATCTCAGAGAAGTTTTGGGAATTCTACGAGAAAAGAAGCTTTATGCTAAGTTCAACAAGTGTGAATTCTGGCTTAAGCGTGTGACATTTCTGGGTCACGTGATTTCAGAGCAAGGGATTGCTGTAGATCCGAAAAAGATTGAAGCCATAACTGATTGGCCTACACCGACCAACGTCACGGAAGTAAGAAGTTTTTTGGGATTAGCAGGTTATTATCGCAAATTTGTAGAAGGATTTTCTGCCATAGCCGTCCCATTGAGCAAGTTAACCCAAAAGCGCGTGAAGTTTGAGTGGACGCCAGAATGTGAAAAGAGCTTTAAGGAACTGAAAGAAAGACTGACTTCTGCTCCGATTTTGGCTCAACCTTCTGGGACCGAAGGTTTTGTGATTTATAGTGATGCCTCGAAGAATGGTCTAGGTTGTGTGCTAATGTAGAATGGACGAGTTATAGCGTACGCCTCAAGACAACTAAAGCCTTATGAGAGGAATTATCCGACCCATGACCTAGAATTAGCAGCAGTGGTGTTTGCTCTTAAAATTTGGAGACATTATTTGTATGGTGAAAGATGTGAAGTCTATACAGATCATAAGAGCTTGAAATACTTGTTCACACAAAAGGAGCTCAACATGAGACAACGAAGGTGGTTGGAGTTGTTAAAAGACTATGACTTGACTATAAATTACCACCCCGGAAAAGCAAATAGAGTGGCTGACGCTCTCAGTCGGAAAGTTAGACAGGTGCATCTGGAAAGAGAAATGGAGGAATTTGACTTAAACGTTGTGGAATCTACTGCTAACACTTTAGCAGCCTTAGTCATATCTCCTACGCTGATAGAAAGAATAAAGGATGCGCAGAAAGACGATGAAGGTGTTTTGAAAATCATGGAGAAACTCAAAGATGAACAAGTCAAAGGATTTCAAGTGAATACCGATGGTAGTCTGTGGTATCAAGGAAGATTATGTGTACCTAAGATGGATGATCTGAAGAATGAATTATTGAAAGAAGCTCATCGTTCGCGATTATCAATTCATCTAGGAGCAACCAAGATGTACAAAGACCTTAAGAAGAATTATTGGTGGAGTGGAATGAAAAGAGAGATAGCTGAATACGTAGCAAGATGCTTGGTGTGTCAGCAAGTGAAAGCAGAACACCAAAGGCCTGGAGGACTTCTGCAACCTTTAGAGATCCCAGAATGGAAATGGGAACACATTACGATGGATTTCGTGGTTGGTTTACCAAAGACCAAGAGTGGAAATGATACGATTTGGGTTATCGTGGATCGGTTGACTAAGTCATCGCATTTCTTGCCCATGTCTAGCGAAGCAACCATGGAGAAGTTAGTGGCGATGTATGTGGATAATATAGTAAGCATGCATGGTGTGCCAGTAAGTATTGTATCAGATCGAGATTCTAGATTCACCTCACGCTTTTGGACGGCATATCAAGAAGTTATGGGTACAAACTTGAGATTGAGCACTGCCTTCCATCCTCAAACCGATGGTCAATCAGAAAGGACCATTCAGACATTGGAAGATATGTTACGAGCATGCGCTTTGGATTTCAAAGGCAATTGGGATAAGTTGGTAAAACTCATGGAGTTCTCGTATAATAACAGCTACCACAGTGCAATTGGTATGGCACCATTCGAGGCCCTTTACGGAAGGAAATGCAGATCTCCGCTATATTAGGATGAAGTAGGTGAGAAACTTATCACTGGACTTGAGCTAGTTGAACAAACACTAGAAAAGATCAAGATCATACGAGAGAGGCTCAAGGTAGCTCAAGATAGACACAAGAGTTGGGCAGATTCTAAAAGACGACCCTTGGAGTTCGACGCATGTGAAAAAGTATATCTTAAGGTTTCTCCAACGAAATGAGTCATGAGATTTGGAGAGAAAGGAAAGTTAGTCCAAGGTACATTGGACCATATGAAATATTTGAAAAGATTGGAAACTTGGCGTATCGTTTAGCATTACCTCCAGCGTTGTCTCAAGTGCACAATGTTTTCCATGTATCTCAACTACGCCGTTATGTTCCTGACCCAAGTCACGTTCTAGAAGCTCGACCACTAAAAGTGAGAAGCGATGCAACATATGAAGAGCTACCCTTGCGCATCGTGGATAAGAAGGATCAAGTATTGAGGAGAAGAGTAATTCCTTATGTAAAAGTTCAGTGGAGTAACCATACGGTGTGAGAAGCAACATGGGAGCTAGAAGAAGACATGCGAGAGAAGTATCCACATCTTTTTGAATAAGGTACGCAAGTTTTGAGGACGAAACTTTTTGTAAGGGGGAAGAAATGTTATACTCAAGATTTTTTTTGAAATAAAATAAGATTTTTTATTTTTGGATAAGAAGGTTTGATATGTGTCAAAGGGAGGAGATGGTTTCTGGGACACATAATGTACCTATTGAATAGCAGCGTGGGTTCTGTTTTATAACCAGAAAGCGAGGATATATATATTGCCCTACAAATAGAAATAGTAAATGAGTAGGAAAAGGCAAATAATAGTAAATTAAGTCAATTACATAGGAATTATATTTATGGCACTACTTTTAAGTACTGAAGTTGATTCTTTAATTTATAGATTCAAGCATATAGCAGAGAAGGAAATTGATTAGCCAATTCGAGGTAAGAAGTCTAACTCTCTTTTGTGCATTTGCGAAATTGTTTTACGAAAGTTACATTTTAAATGTCTATTTTGATATTAAATTGGATCATGTAGAAGTATGTTGTGCTTTGCAAGTATATGTTTTATGCAAAAAAGTTATTGATGATATAGCGTTTACGGAATGATATGTTTTGTGCTATTAAATGAATTATACCTGGATCGCGTGGCCTATTGAATGATGAAAGTATAAGTTATAAGTATGTGGTCTAGCAACTTGCGCGAGTTGTTGGAACGCCCAGATATTGGGGGGATTAAGCCCAATACCCTCTTCGCATGGTGGGGATCCAATGCGCCCATCTAGAAGGGATTTTCTAGACAGAGTACTTTGGCGAATGGTATAAGTCAGTTAAGAGCTAAATGTTGAAAGTTACAAGTATGATAAGTATTATTTGAAAATGGGAAACTTGATGTTCTGTTTGATTTTGTTTTACGAAAGTTATATTATATGAAAACTTGTTTCCCTGCATACATGATCCCACAAAAGATAGATTACTTACTGAGCCCCGTTGATTTGGCTCACACCACTCCCCCCTTCCCCCCACCAACCAGTTTCAGATGATAAGGACGTTGAGTACATTTACGTGGAGGAAGATGACGAGTGGGGATGGTGAAGAAGATCAGAAGATAGCTTTCGAGATCTGAATTATTATTAATGTTGAGTTTTATCGAGTACTTATGAACTTAGCTCATTAGAATTATTATTTCAATGTGGACTAGTTGTTTCATCGATACAATGTTTCTTTTGGTGGATATTTATTGAGTGAATTTAGTTAATTTTATTGAGTCTTATTTACTTAAATAGTGGAGTATTAAAGTAAGCATGATGGCATAAGAAGCCTTGTACATCTTGAAAAAAAGATGTACGGCGAATGTGACGTTTCGAGTGGGAGGACTCGGGGCGTGACAGGTGAGATCATACACGCTAGGACAGTAGTGAAATACATATAAGTACAGTAATACGAAAATAGACTGTCCATGTTTTCACAAATACGTATAACGGTCATAACTTCTTAAAACAATCAAAACACATAATCGTGCAAAATGAGCGTGAAATGCAATGTCACATACGTGATGCATGATAAACCTACCTTCTTAGAAACATTCATCTAATCGTGCAATGCATGACCCCGGGTCCTAACAGAACGGAACGGAACGGAAACAGATCAGATATGCGACTTACATCTCGCATATCCTAACAGAACAGAACGGAAAAGAACAGAACAAAACAGAACAAAACATATATGCAATGTCGTGATGCATGAATGCACAGATATCATATTCGGAATCCTTCATTTAATTTCCCTTTCCTTTTCTTTTCCTTTTTTTTCTTTTCTTTTCCTTTTCTTTTTCTTTTTCTTTTTCTTTTTCCTTCACGCCCTCAGCTTCCTTCCAATTCCCTCCAAATCTTATTCTGTTCCTTTTTGCCTTCCTGCGATTCCAACTCCACCCTTCATTCTTCAACCTTCGTCCCTCTCCCTCACCCCCAGCCCCCCCAGTCGTCCTCCACCCCTCAGCCTCACACCTCAGTCGCACCCCCTGACCAGCCGCACCACCCCCCGGCACCCCCTCTCAGCCGTCTCCCTCACCCTTGTTCCTCCATCCGGCAGCATGTGGCCATAGCCCACCACCACCGGCCACGCGCCGCCAGCACCAACACCTCTTCCTACGATTCTGGTATTCATATGCACATCAAAAATAATATCTTTTTCAAGTTTTCATACGAAAATAGCATCATATATATATATGCATATACAATCATATATACAGACATACAATTCATCACATATACATATAATCTAATAATCAAGCATCTATACAATCACCAATACTAATGCACGATCTTGTTTCGTAGAAAAATTAAAGATTATCGTTTTTACATTGAACAGATGTTAAGGGGCACCTACCTGGTATTTGATACGTGTTGAAGAGCATGATCGAGTGGTGGTATTTCTCCCTAAAAGGGGCGGCCCTGATTGGAAGTAAGAAACGTCGTTGCTTCTCTTATCTATGCGGCGCACGTTTAGTGATGGGAGGAGGAGAAGTCTAAGCGTGGTTTAAATAGAAATTTGATTAGGGTTTAGGGAAAATTTTACTAATCAAATTAGGTTTAATAATTAATTAGCCTAAATACCACTTTTGCCCCTTTTAAAAAAAATAGGTTATAACATTCTTCCCCCCTTACAAAAAGTTTCGTCCTCGAAACTTGTGTATTACGTAATCCATAACTTAGTATAGTCCTACATAATTCATTACCAAACTTAGTATCCCTTGCGTATTCCGATATGTTAACCATTTCACTTCATCGATACAGGCCTAAGTCCTCAAATCATTCGGTGTGTATATATACAATGTAATCTTCAAATCTATTGTCCTCCGCCCAATGGATTGTAACCTATTCTTCCTATAG
Organism: Eustoma russellianum; assembly: GCA_036186865.1. NCBI lineage: Eukaryota > Viridiplantae > Streptophyta > Magnoliopsida > Gentianales > Gentianaceae > Eustoma > Eustoma russellianum. The sequence goes on from AP025071.1 coordinate 8,808,757, forward strand.
TTCTTGAACCAACCTTAAAGGTATTGTCATTATACTAGCTTTATAACTTAATCATCTGTCTATATCGTACTTATATTTGCTATCATGAGCAACATTCTAAAATCAATTCTTAGTGTAGTACAATCTTTAACTTAACGCCTTGTTCATAAGACTCATTCCTGAAGCTGTATGTATTTTTCGGAATACGTTGTACTCTAGTACGATTTAATTTAGTCATCACTAGCATCTCACAAGATGGTTTAGTCCTTATAGGGTTCAATATTTGCTTAATTCTCTATAGTTAGTGCTTACAAACTTCCCCTTATACCACTTGACGTGTATCATTCAACTTATTGCAATCTACAATATCGGATCATAAACTTATCACATATGATCCATCCCCTAGATAATTAACTATACTAACATCATTTGTGCATGCCAATATGGTAATCGTTACCCTTCCTTAACACAACCAAATCTTCAAAATCAGTTCTTATATACTTACGAACTAGCTCTATGATCATGCTCTTAATTTTTCAAAGATATCGTCAGCAACATAGTATACGAAATATATGTATGGACATATTTTTCTTCAAGTTAAAAGAAAAGTAGCTTACGTAGTTATAATTTTGAACACAGCTTTAACTATTGAAAATAATAAACCCTCTAATTTTTGTAAACACAAAACCCAAAGTATCATAGATTTATTTTCACAACGCGATATCTCAAATGACCATTTTAAAAACGATGATATAACTTGTTCGCAAGGCATTTTGGTAAAATTACGTCAAAATATTTGAAAACTCAATAATGTAAGGTTTTATGAAATGATTTGAATGTGGTACCTTCCGTTTTCAAAAAGAGGTACACATTTTGAAAGCTATCTTTTTTTTCCACAAAAGTTAAGTAAGTTCATCGCAAGCGGGTAAATAACTTCGAAAATATTTAAACGATTAAACTGCTTGCGATATCGGTAGTCGTCAATTTAAAGTAATTTTTGACTAAAAAATAGTTTTAACAAAAACGGGAATTTGAAATATTCTGTAAGAATTATATATAAACAAATCATTTTTGCAAGAACATCAATATTTTAAAAGTTTTTCCCTTTTCAAGGTCGTCAAAAGAATTTAAATTTTTTATTAGGCTGATTTACAAGTACGGAAACAAAAATTAGCCTCGTAAAGTTTAGTAGACTATATAAAGAAATGTGACTTCATAAGGTATTTTCGAAAATAAAATGTCTTTTGAAGTCCCTGTAAAATATAGGTTTAACTCAGTGTATGTACTTATATAAAATATTTATATGCTACAGAAATAATAGTCCAATATTTCGTATAATTTCTATAATCCATCTTTATTTTCAAAAGAACAACCCGTCTACGTATCGTTTCTTATAAGTCTAACCTTCGCCTACTATGATAAAATCTTTATCTTAAATTGTTCAATCCTAGCATGGCACGTTAAATATTTATCGACTTAAGGTGTTCTAATTCACCATGCTTCTGCGCGCCATACTGATCCACTGTATTTCTTTACTTGGTTATTTGAACCGCTAATTTTCTTAGTTAAATCTCACGTGCACAAGCAACCGCTATTGGTTCATGCTTACTCTTTTTCAATTCAAGTCTACTAGATTCAAACCAATTGTTCCGATGTCAACACTTAACCCACAATTTTGTAATGATATAGTATTCCAAGGCACATATTATAGTCGATTCTCGCATGTCGCTATTGTTCAATACCTCTAATAACACTAATATCGTCGACCTATTTTGATTACCCTACATTCAATATCTTAACCCTATACTATAAATTCCTTTGTACAATATCCTTAACTAAACTCTACCGATTATAACGCTAATCGTTATTTAGTTTCTATCATTCTACTATAAATCATCTCTTAGTATTTATCATACTATTATAATTCATTTATTAGTAGCTATGGTCCCAACTTAGACCTAAGTCTGCCCTGATGTTACCGTCCAAGTAGGGATATGGACCCGCTTTATTTGACCATAATGGTACCGAGTACCATGTTGCAGTTATGGTAAGGCAGTCCGAGTTACTGCTTAACCTGTTAATATGTTAACTAACGTCTGTAGCGTGGCATTCTGGTTAACATTGTAATTCATTCAAATCAATTATATAGTATTCAACTAAGATTACTAAGATCATGGCTTAGAGAGTTATAATCAACCTTAGACAAGGGAGAATTGTATGGAATATCCTAAGTATACGTGTTTCAAAACCGATCGACTTCTTAAGTTTAGGATCATAACTTATTTCTAGGATCGTTCTTAGCATCATCATTTCCTAAGTCTAAGATCACGTCTTATTTCCAAATCATAATCAGTACCTAATCAACACATTACTAAATCAGTTCTTACGTTTAAAGTCAACTCTTAATCGAGATCGTTACTTATGTCTAAGATCGTGACTTATGTTCAAGATCATCGCTTATAACTGAGATCAGTACCTACATTCATGATCATCACCTATGTTCAAATCATCACTTATGTCTAAGATTGTGACTTAGAGGCAAAATCGTAACTTATTTTCTAATATCATGGCCTAATTCTACATTTCCGCCGTGGATCTAGAGCCATGCTCTGAAGATCGTACTGTCGGCACGTAATACCTCTTGAACTCATTCTAAAATTAGATCCAAGAGATCGGCGGTGTCAGTTCTGCTGCGCCACCACTCCTCCGCATCTACTTGTAGAAGAATCTCAAGTCCGAGTGCGGTGGTGGTGGAGCATGTGACTGCTGAGGTGGTTGCGCCACAGCTTGGGCCATGACCAGTATTCACATTGCTGTTCCTACCGTTCTCTTCTCGGCGGCATATTTGCTACGACAAGGAAAATTCCATTTTTTGTCAAGGGCATTTCAGGAAATATATAAATTTAAGAAACAGAAAACAGTCAAATACAAACAAATAAAAAAAAATAAAAACCAACCGTGCCCCCAGTCCGATCATCACTTAGTCTAAATCAAACCTATTCTAAGATCAAACTTAGTCTCGGATCATAGCTTAGGTCTAGAATCAAACTTAGTCTCAGATCACAGCTTATGTTTAGAATCGAACTTAGTCTAAGATCAAACTTACATCTACGACGATTGAAACTTAAGTCTATAGTCATCTCTTACGTCTAAGATCATTTCTTAGTTCTACGTCTTCCGCAGTAGATATAGAGCATCGGCTCTAATACCACCTGTAGCGCCCCGTCCCGAACCTTAAGGTTAGAACCGGTACGCCCGCCGTATTCCGCTAAGGGATATACAAGGCATCTGTACGAATCCCTGCACTTACCAAAACGACACAGTATTCGTTGCGGAAGCAAAATAAATCCACTCAAAACCCTAAATCGAAACTGAACCCCATAAACCATAAATAGTCAACATCAAGTCAAAATCCCCTAAACGACATCGTAAAGTTCGTAAAAATGAAATCCCTAAGCTAAGTCCTCAAATGAAATAATAAATAAAATAAACTTCTCTATTTCTCGACCATCAATCCCCAATCAATCTCTATGAGTCCCAATGAGCCTACTCCGAATCCTCTCCAATCCATATATAGTCATACCCTGAATCATCTGCAAGAAAACATAACAAACGGTGTGAGCGACAAAAATGTCACTCAGTAGGTACCCTGCCTGCATCGGCCCGGTGAGATCATACACGCTAGGATAGTAGTGAAATACATATAAGTACAGTAATACGAAAATAGACTGTCCATGTTTTCACAAATACGTATAACGGTCATAACTTCTTAAAACAATCAAAACACATAATCGTGCAAAATGAGCGTGAAATGCAATGTCACATACGTGATGCATGATAAACCTACCTTCTCAGAAACATTCATCTAATCGTGCAATGCATGACCTCGGGTCCTAACAGAACGGAACGGAACAGAACAGATCAGATATGCGACTTACATCTCGCATATCCTAACAGAACAGAACGGAACAGAACAGAACAGAATAGAACAAAACATATATACAATGTCGTGATGCATAAATGCACAGAGATCATATTCGGAATCCTTCATTTACTTTCCCTTTCCTTTTCTTTTCCATTTTTTTCTTTTCTTTTCCTTTTCTTTTTCTTTTTCTTTTTCTTTTTCCTTCACGCCCTCAGCTTCCTTCCAATTCCCTCCAAATCTTATTCTGTTCCTTTTTGCCTTCCTGCGATTCCAACTCCACCCTTCATTCTTCAACCTTTGTCCCTCTCCCTCACCCCCAGCCCCCCCAGCCGCCCCCACCCCTCAGCTGCACCCTCCCTGAGCCCCACACCCCAACCGCACCCCCCAGACCAGCCGCACCACCCCTCCAGCACCCCCTCTCAGCCGCCCCCTCACCCTTGTTCCTCCATCCGGCAGCACGTGGCCATAGCCCACCACCACCAGCCACGCGCCGCCAGCACCAACACATCTTCCTACGATTCCGGTATTCATATGCACATCAAAAATAATATCTTTTCAACTTTTCATACGAAAATAGCATCATATATATATACACACACACACACACACACACACACATATACGATCATATATACGGACATACAATTCATCATATATACATATAATCTAATAATCAAGCATCTATACAATCACCAATACTAATGCACGATCTCGTTTTCATAGGGAAATTAAAGATTATCGTTTTTACATTCAACGGATGTTAAGGGGCACCTACCTGGTATTTGATACGCGTTGAAGAGCATGATCGAGTGGTGGTATTTCTCCTAAAAAGCAAGAAGCATCGCTGCTCCTCTTATCTATGCGGCGCACGTTTAGTGAGGGGAGGAGGAGAAGTCTAATCGTGGTTTAAATAGAAATTTGATTAGTGTTTAGAAAAAATTTCCTAATCAAATTAGGTTTAGTAATTAATTAGCCTAAATACCACTTTTGCCCCTTTTAAAGAATGGGTTGTAACATGCGGCTTCTAGGTTTTCTCCTTTGTGCAGTAACTTCAGGATTTGGCTTCTACTTTCACAAGCACAATTGGCAAACAGGTGATGTATATAACAAACTACTACCATCCTAAGATTGAAATCAATTTGAGGAAATTGTTTTAAACCATAAAATGGGTATTTTAGCACATAATTTGGTATATACAAGTGGGGAGAGTGGAGCGACTCACCGACCAATATGCCCACCAGGACTTGGGGGAGGGGTTGGGGGAGGGGAGGTTCCAGATCCTACAGACACACATGCGTACTAATCTCAAAGTCGAACAAAATCACCAAGGACACGCTATGAGGCCTATGGTGTCAAGAGGATTAGAGCACGTGCCTATGCTACTCATAGCCTGTAACCTTAGCTACAATCACACCAAAATCAGAAGGTCGTTCCATTGGACTAACTAAAAGAGATGAAGAATTAATGGCTCTAGTCAAGTCAGGAAACTACTAAATAACTGAAACGAGAGATGAATATGAACATAATGTATCATTGTATTCAGAATTATCTTTGACAGTGACTTGTCCCACAGAATAGGCTATCTGCTGGTGTTTGCAGCTGTTCACGCCACTGCAACCGGAATTCGTTACGCCTTTGGGAGAGTTCTTACGATGGATTGTTCTCCAGAGGGCAAAGAAGGGATATTCTCAGTATGGTTCTCATGGGCTAAAACTTTAGGCACTTGTGCTGATTTTGCATTCGCGTCAGCGATCCCTCGACACATGAACATGGTCTCTTGGAGTTGCAGTTTGGAGTGCAATACTTGGAAGAGTAGTGTTGATCTTTGGCAATATTGACATTGTCAAGGGAGCCAAAACTGCAGGAAATGTCATTAATCATATTGAGGAAGGCTCATCGATGGTTGGATTTGAAAGTGGTGGCATGAAAGAAAAGGGATCTCCTAAGGAAGAAGCTCCAACTAAAGAAAAAAATGTAAGTTTAAAACGGCTTGATTTCTTTTTGGTGTTTGAAAGGGCACTTATGATGTTCATATTATCTATTATTCATTTATTCATTGAACATGCACGACGTGATTGTATCTTCCCAGTGGTTTGACTGTGAATCCATCCCTGTAAGAGTAAAATGTAAATAAGACGGAGAATGCACTAATCACATCCAAGTTGGTCCACTGTACTAATAAAATTCATCACTCCTTTTGTCCCACTTAGTTATTCTGGCATTATTAATCTTTGGAATGTCTTAAAATGTCTTCCACCCTAGGTGTAGTTTCAAAAGTATATCATAAGGGATTCCATTAACAAAAAGTAATGGAGCAAATGATAAATGTGAGAATCAATGACAATTATGTTACATCAAAGGAACCGGTTTTGATGATCTCGCCTCAGGAGCATACAACTCAATTATGTTCAGTGATCTCACTTTCAGACCATTCGTTTAACAAAGATCGCTCTCAAACAGCTAAAATAAAAATCAATTGAAGTTCTGCAAAAGAATGTAGTTAGTTACAGGGAGAAAAGTTCCAGTGAGAAATACGGTCAACTATGAAGATGGGAAAAGCCTCCAGCAAACAACTTACAGCAAAAAAACCATCAGCAAGCAGGCTGCGATTTAACCAGAAAAATTGAGCTTTTTCATCACTTTGGCATAGGCCAAAGGCACAGTACCAGGTCGTCTGAGCCTACGTCTTGCTTTCTTTGACTGTAAAAAGCATCATTCAAAATATCTATTAGACATGGAATTGAATCCAGCATTCTTGCCAGCTGGAAAAAGCCCACCAATTAAAATTAGCAAAGAGGAAGATAAAAACAAGCAGCGAGCTCAAGTTTCGCAAACCATATGAAAGAAAAAGAATTCATCGAGCAATTAGCCCAGTATTTGAGCGGCTGACTCATGACAATCATATTGTATGCCAAACAAGACAAACAACTACAAATAGCAATAGCTGCTACTACTCTAGAGAGTTTTCTGCCAATTGCTGCAAATCACATAGCTTTGCGAGTAGCAGGAATGACATCCTCGAAAACGCTACAGATACATGAAATAAAAAGAACACTGAACCTATCTCTGACCGCTGGTGAAAGAGGGGAAAATGAGGGGAGGAGGGTTGGCATGAAAAGAACAAGAAATGGACAAGGTGAGAGAAAGAAGAGGGGGTGGGGTGGGGGTGGGGGTGGGAGTGGGGGTGCGGGTGGGGGGAAGGTTACTGAGAAAAGAGTGCAAAACAAGTGCAGAAAATAACAGATAGAGGATTACTTAATTTTCTCCCCCTCTGAGATTACACAGGCTCAGGGATTTGTTAAATTCAATCCCATTATATTCAGACAGGAAACCAGGTGGACATAAATAATGTGGTAAACACAGAAATGATTAAGTTGATGACTTTTTTCTTTGAAGGAGGGTGGGTCAGGGGAAGAGGACGAGGAATAGAAACAGCATTCCCACGCTAGTATGATTTGCATAGAAGGGAATAAACAAGCCAAAATATTAGAATTCGAGTGAATCAGTTAGCAACAGCTGTTATAACTCTATTGAGAAGTTCTTTTTTATGAAATATAAATGCCAATTTTAATACCAAGATACTGGTGCACGAAAGAAAATTGAGATAATGAAGTACCCAAAAACTAGTTGGCAAGTTTGCCGAGAATGTTGTACTATTAGACAAACAATATTATCAAAAGCTAAAATCCAGTAGTCTATAAATTTTGTTTTTGTAATACCAAAATTCTGTCATGGATATCTTCATTTTCTGGATTATTTTTTTGTTTTTGAATTACTAAAAGAAGAAGATAAATGTTGACCCAAGGTGGATTACTGGAAATAAACTTCGACCAGTAACCTTTCCACCATAGTCTCCCATCTACTTCAATGACCTATAAACTAAGCATATTTTCATATGAGTCCTGCTCGATGCTGAAAAGAGTCCAAAGTTTTATAAACAAGTTTTGATCTTAAAATTATCCAGTTCCATGCTCAGATAAGGTACTACTCTCTTTCACCCTTTAAGAATATCAATTCAAATTGTCACAACCAGTTATCCATCTTCTTTCAAACTGATGATCCTAAGAGTTGGCACTGGAATGAATCAAGACATTCAGTTCAGATTAAAAAATCATTAACCTTTGCAATTTATCTTAAAAAAGAAATAAACGCTACCAAGTTCATCATGCAACTAAGACATGTATGCAGAGAGCACAAAGAAAGAACTAATGCATGATGAGTGATAGTTCATAGGTAACATTCACTCCACAGAATTATCTCATCTTATACTGAAACTTCCGTCAAGAATTAATTGAGTAATAGGAGTAAAGGGGTATTCTGGTTATAGTTAGAGAGGAAAAAGAATATCAAAGATACACCAGCAAAACTAAGCAACTTGCAATAAAAATCAAAAGCATTATACTGCCAATCAACTAGCAATTTGGTTGAGAGTATTAAAAACCATTGAAACAGATATAAACAAGCTGATCTTTTTTTTTTTTTTGAGTTTTGAGACTATCAGAAATCATAACCACAGCTTATAACAGCTAGAGTACCATAACCTCTTTTATGCAGAATATGATTTGCCTCATCCTCAAGACACAATCATAACTAAAACCTATCAATAAATTTGAAGCTAGAAGTCTGCTAAATATGCTAATAGGTGACCTTAACTTTGACAAAGAGCTTGCAAACGCACATACATCTTTTCAAATGGTAATAGCAACAAATGAAAAGAAAATAAATAAATGCAAAATGTCCTGAGCAATGTAGTTGATTTCTGTAGTATTCAACATGTTAATTATTCATGATACGATAAACACGACAAAATGCTAAACAAACCTTGGAATGTGCATTATGCCTCTTCCCCTCCTTCCAACGCCTTATTTGCCCATCATTCATGGTCCTGAATCTCCCCTTATACGATCTAGTCAATACGAGTTTAAACAATCAACACGGTACTAATCAAAGGTAGGATATGAATGAGTGCAGGGGATTACAGAGTCATTTCACGTACGAATAAGCTTTCATTTTGATCTTTTTCACCTTGGAGGTGATTGGTGTCATCGGCTGCCTGCTCTTTAATTTTCTCTTCCTTTGTTTTGCCGTTATATGCCGCACTTGCATGAACTAAACATCCATATCCAGCCATAAGAAACCAAAACATTAGCAGAAGATAGAATACCCACCAAAATCTGCAATTCGAAGTATAATTATGTTGTTTTAGAAACAAAAGGTACATTTCAAGGTTTCCATTCATAGGGAGGAATCCTACACCACGAAATTAGGGATCTTGACCATTTCACTACACTTCAAAAAGACTATGTATTTTTTTCAGCTAAGAACATGTAAACAGTATCTCTTTACTTTACTTTTTCCGCAGAAATAAAACCATGGGTAACTACAGCAGATCCAAAGCTCTATAAAATCCAATCCCCCGGTTGGAAATGCAGCTGAAACTAAAATTTCACCATATTCTCATCAAAGAAAGAAAGGAAGTGTAACTTTTAGCATCAACAGAAAAAAAAATAATGGGAAAAGAAAAGGATTTATCTTTACTTACAGAGGGAGGGAAGAAACAAGAGGGAGAGGAGAATGAAGGGTGATTAAGAAGTTGACGGCCATCGAGTAGAGGAATAATGCTGGAAAAATCTGCGAGCTTAGGATAACAACGAGGAGAGAAGTGGAAATAACGGCGGTGAATCAAGGTAAAAACGAAGGGATCCGGCCGTGAATTCGTCGGCGCCAGATAATGGTCAGCTAGTGGGCGGAGTTTAGAAGACCACCTGAGCATTGCTCCGTCGCAGAAAGAGGTGGTGGATTTGGACTGCTTGAGCCACGAGGACTTTGATTGGTTCTTGAGATATGCATAATCTTGTTTCTGTAAACCTGGCCCAATAGCACCTGCTAATGGCGGGGCTGATCGGAGACCTCATACGTGGCTAAATATGAAGTCTCCAATCACGTGATGCTACGTGTACAAAATGTCTTTTTTTAAAAAATTAAAAAAAAATAAACAACATGACTTTTTTATACATGTGGCATCGCATGATTGGAGGCCTCAAATAAGGCCTCAGGTCCATGCTACCGGGGCTTATCAGAGGAGGCCTCATATACGGTCAAATATAAAGCCTCCAATCACACGACACCACGTGTACAAAGTGTCTTTTTTTAAAAAATTTAAAAAACTAAACAGCATGCCTTTTATACACGTGGCATCGTGTGATTGGAGGTCTCATATTTAGCTTTATCTGATCAGGTCCGTGCTAGCTGCGCTTCTAACCCAATTACCGAACTATTGTACGCCTTAAATATAAATGTGTGCCGTTATTTTTCCGTGCATCCGAATAGTACTTTTTCAGATAAATTACATCCATATACCTAAGGTTGAAGTAAATTTGCACGGGGCCTATATGGCTGAAAATTATTCAGGCCGAAGACAATTTTTGTCCTTTTATTCAAAAATACCCTTAATTGGGGATATATAGGAAGGCTGGAAATTTCAAATTTGCTATACATCATATTACGGTGTGTATTAGCAAAAAAAAAAAAAAAACATTATTCCACTCTAAATGTATTATGGTAATCTTGTGAGCTGATTCGACGAGAAACAAATTATGCTCTTAAAATAAACTGACCAACAAAGCTCCCCTTTTTCCTTTTTGACAAAAGCTCCCACCTTGTTCGAATTTTAATCATTGATTACCTTTTTAATTCTTTTTTGTGCCGTCAATTGGCCAAAATAAATCGTATAAATTTACTACCAACCTATCATTAACTTTAATAACCGATAGACCAATAAATCTGAAAATATTAATTGTATACTGATGAAACCGGATTTTCACCAAAGGTCTAGATGACCTCAAATAAGCTTCGTCAGTTAACGTGAAGAATGGTTAACTGGGATTGAAATGGTTGTAGCTGGAATAGCGTCAAATATCCTGCACAAGGAAGCATAGGTCAGAGGTCCCGGAGGGTTGGCCCTGGGAAAAACCCTCCGACGTTCAAGTCAGTTTTGGCCATATCTCACTGAGATTATAATTTAAGGGGTGAGTTAGGTCAGAGGTCCCGGGGGGTTGGCCCCAGGAAAAACCCTCCGACGTTCAAGTCAGTTTTGGCCATATCTCACTGAGATTATAATTTAAGGGGTGAGTTAGGAATTTCTCACAGTATTTGCCGAGGAGCAGAGTGTATGAGTTAGCTTTAAGGTATGAAAGATTGAATCCCGGATCCCCTTCTTTGTCTTGGTTGGCCTGCCTTTATAGATCTTTTTCCAACTTTAAGACCCTGATAGTAGCTTGGAGAAGACGCTTGTTTGGGGCAGAAAGCCTAAGACACAATCTGTTTGCTGATGTGATCAGTAGGCGTCATCAATAGGCCGGCCTGGTTGATGTAACTAACAGACCGGCTGTTGTGACCTTGGCGTGTTCAGGAAGACTAACCAGCTGTAGTCACTATATTTGAAGAGTACCTCTGTTTGAGGGTCCCACGAAGTAATATCTTATTTGCTGTGGAACACAGCTAAACCTTGCCGAAGTGCATGACTCACTGTGGTACACAGCTGAACCTTGCCGAAGTGTGTGAATAGGCCTCTTCGAAGTGCATGATTAAGCAGTGCCTAAATGAAGTGGTCCGAAGCGCAGCATTTGAGCATATACTGAAGTTGATGCTAAGGTGCAACCCTTGGCATATTTTTCGATGTTATAAAGGCGCTGTGTTGTCTTGCTGAGGTGTAGCCAAGGATGATCAGCCACGCTTGGGTACTGAACCACTGAACTGCAGTACTTGCTGAACTGCAGTACTTTGAGTGCTGAGCTACTGAAGTCGAACCGTTAGCTATTGCTGGCTAACGGACGATTAATTATGGTTTATCACTTGCCCCCAGATTTTGTATGGCTGAGCTGAACTGCGAAGGCGGACAAATCTTGTTCCTGTGATGTGGCAGTCCTTCATTGATTGCGTAGTTATCCTTTTACGCGCTCAATAATTCCAACTTTCAATGTAAGTGCTATTTTCGATACCTTATTATTGCTTTTTCGGCGGTTTCATTCCCCGAGGGAGGGAAATGCGTGAACCTTTACCTTTTCGAATTTTAAATTTCAAACGAAAAAGAGCGTCTTTTCGTCCTCCCCTGCTTATAAATAGAGATGATTTCTCCCCCTCATTATGCATTCTCCATTTAACTTCTCCGTCTTTGATGCCTGTATTAGTTTTTCCACAACGTTCTCCTTACAATCCAGTCCTTCATTTTTATGTAATCATTTCCAAAACATGTATACTTCCTCTTACCTAGAGATTCTGGAAGGTGACCGGGAAGTTCAGTCCTTTCATGAAGAATTTGATTCTAATGGGGATGATCTTCCTTCAAGGAGGTTGCACCTTTCTAACAGACATTTTTTGGTTACTGTCATATCTTCCGCTTTAGCGCCTCTGTCATTTCTTTATAGGGAATCTCCTTTAACACGTCCCTTTCCAGCAAAGGATTCACTTTGCTGCACTTCGAGGATGGATAGGATAGATAAATCAGTCCTCTTTTCACTTTCTGCAAAACAAGCATCCCCCTCTATGGTTACATGGCAGAGCAAAACTTTGTTGCTTCCATATCTTGAAGATGGCCTGCGAAGAATGTAATCGCAATTGTTTCTTGCTTCACTGGAAGAAGAGGGATTTGTGTGACTGAGGCTTACCAAGAAGTCTAGTATCAAAGTAGAGCTGACCTCAGAAAGGAGGAGAAGATTTGCAAAGTAGAATAGGATTTTTCCTGTAAATCGTTGTAGTTGTAATAGATTTTGTACTTCAATGAAAATCCATTTTTCCCAACTTTTTGCTCTTCAGCTTCCTTCAGCTTCTTTAACTGCTTTTGTCTTCAGCATGCGAAGTTGTATTTGCTTCGTCTCAATAGTGAATGCAAATATTTGTATTCGGCTCTGCAAAGTATTACTCGCTCTATTTCCCCGTAGTTGCAAGTGTTTGTCTTCAGCACTGTGAAGTTTTACTTGTTTTCAACTTGCTCTATTTTGATAGTTTGCAAGTATTTGTCTTCGGTACTGTCAAAAGAATATCTTTCGTATGATGGCTTTTAGCTTGGCTCTTCAGCTCTGCTATGCCTTGATGAATTTCAACATGTGGGAAAACTTTCCTCCCCTTTTCATCGATCCTTTAGGCAAACTTGTCTTATTGTTGAGACTTGCTGAACTCCTCAGTTCTGCTGGGGTGAAGATATAGGGAAATCTGTCCCCACATGTTTGAGATTTGCTCAACCTCTCAGTTCTACTGAGGTAAAAATATAGGGAACTTATCCCCCTGTTGAGTCCTGCTCAACCTCTCAGACCTGCTGAGGTGAAAATATAGGGAACTTATCCCGCTGTTGAGTCCTGCTCAACCTCTCAGACCTGCTGAGGTGAAAATATAGGGAACTTATCCTGCTGTTGAGTCCTGCTCAACCTTTCAGACTTGCTGAGGTGAAGATAATGTTGAGTCCTGCTCAACCTCCCAAACCTACTGGGGTAAAGATAATGTTGAGACCTGCTCAACCTCCCAGACCTGCTGGGGTAAAGATAATGTTGAGACCTACTCAACCTCCCAGACCTGCTGGGGTAAAGAATATCGGGAAACCTGTCCCATCCTGCTGAGACCTGCTCAGCCTCCTAGACCTGCTGGGGTAAAGATAATGTTGAGACCTGCTCAACCTCCCAAGCCTGCTGGGGCAAAGAATATCGGGAAACATGTCTCATCCTACTGAGACCTGCTCAGCCTCCCAGACCTGCTGGGGTAAAGATAATGTTGAGACCTGCTCAACCTCCCAGACCTGCTGGGGTAAAGAATATCGGGAAACCTGTCCTATCCTGCTGAGACCTGCTCAGCCTCCCATACCTGCTGGGGTAAGGATAATGTTGAAACCTGCCCAACCTCCCAGACCTGTTGGGGTAAAGAATATCGGGAAACCTGTCTCATCCTGCTGAGACCTGTTCAGCCTCCCAGACCTGCTAGGGTAAAGAATATCGGGAAACCTGTCCCATCCTGCTGAGACCTGCTCAGCCTCCCAGACCTGCTGGGGTAAAGATAATGTTGAGACCTGCTCAACCTCCCAGACCTGCTGGGGTAAAGATAATGTTGAGACCTACTCAACCTCCCAGACCTGCTAGGGTAAAGAATATCGAGAAACCTGTCCCATCCTGCTGAGACCTGCTCAGCCTCCCAGACCTGCTGGGGTAAGATACATATGCCCCCACTTTCACCGTGGGTGATATATAGGCATATTATCGATCCATGCGCCATAGGGTGACTTAATTTTCCTGGCTGAATGCCAAATAAGAATATCCAGTTGAATAATAGAAACTGGTCCCTTGATAACATAAGGCTGAGCCAAAAGATACCAGATGAGCGCAAGAAGAGATAAGCCATGATTTGATTGAATCAGGGACTATTGCCGTTATATCAGCCTTATATGCTCAGGAACCCGTATCCCCCTTTCATCAGAATCTGAATCCTTATCACTTAGGAAACCTTGATGAGACCCAGGTTTACAACTCTCATCTGGAGGGGTCTATCAAAGTCTAGCCTATTGTGGAGCCTAGACCTTGGATTATAAAAACGTTGCAGGTGACCCAACTCAATAAGATGCCCAATCTCTTGCCCGAGCTGTCTACAATCTTCTGTATCATGGCCAATATCATGATGATAAAGGCAGTACAGTTGATGGTTTCTTTTATGGACTGGTCCAGCAAGGGGCTGGGACTCTTTTGCCAGAGATTTTTTCCTCATGTAGGAAAGGATATGAGCTTTTGAACCCAGCAGAGAATTCTTTTTCTTTCCTCGGCCTCCTAACCGAATCTTGATAGAGCACCTTTCTTGCAACGGTGCTTTGCCTTTATTGTCAACTTTTCTGCCATGTTTGAAAGGCAGGGAAATTTTTTGATTGCATTTCAATCTCTGGTGGCCAAACTTTTGCTCTGGCCGTCTTGCCTTGGCCATAAACTCAGCCTGACGCCTGGGACAATAACCAGGCCGAGTAGGAGAATATTCCATATGATTCAGCGGGCGAGAGTTATCGGAATGTGACCCACTGGGCTTTGCTACAGAGGTCTTTCCCTTCATTTCCTTACTACAGCTTGGAAGACCTCTGGGTTTTGAGCCACATATCGAACGACTCACACGTGCTCTTCATATGTGAAGGCAATGGGAGTTGAAGATTCTCCCGGCTCCGTGGAGCATTAATCAATTTGTTGCTGGGAAGACCTTTGACTCCTCCTGGATGTCATCGGTTGCTTTGATACTTGACTATCTTTTTTACTCATCTTTCTCTCAATAGCTTCCAAGGACAGTTAGAAAAGCTTTGAGTAACTGTTTTCTGGGTTAAGGGACTAAGGAAGTTCAAGCCCTCCTTCTAGCGCCAAATGATGAAGCCAGATATTCACCAAGGGTCTAGATGACCTCAAATAAGCTTCGTCAGTTAACGTGAAGAATGGTTAACTGGGATTGAAATGGTTGTAGCTGGAATAACGCCAAATATCCTGCACAAGGAAGCATAGGTCAGAGGTCCCGGGGGGTTGGCCCCAGGAAAAACCCTCCGACGTTCAAGTCAGTTTTGGCCATATCTCACTGAGATTATAATTTAAGGGGTGAGTTAGGAATTTCTCACAGTATTTGCCGAGGAGCAGAGTGTATGAGTTAGCTTTAAGGTATGAAAGATTGAATCCCGGATCCCCTTCTTTGTCTTGGTTGGTCTGCCTTTATAGATCTTTTTCCAGCTTTAAGACCCTGATAGTAGCTTGGAGAAGACGCTTGTTTGGGGCAGAAAGCCTAAGGCACAATAGGTTTGCTGATGTGATCAGTAGGCTGACTGATGTGATCAATAGGCCGGCCTGGTTGATGTAACTAACAGACCGGCTGTTGTGACCTTGGCGTGTTCATGAAGACTAACTAGCTGTAGTCACTATATTTGAAGAGTACCTCTGTTTGAGGGTCCCACGAAGTAATATCTTATTTGCTGTGGTACACAGCTGAACCTTGCCGAAGTGCATGACTCACTGTGGTACACAGCTGAACCTTGCCGAAGTGCATGACTCACTGTGGTACACAGCTGAACCTTGCCGATGTGTGTGAATAGGCCTCTTCGAAGTGCATGATTAAGCAGTGCCTAAATGAAGTGGTCCGAAGCGCAGCATTTGAGCATATACTGAAGTTGATGCTAAGGTGCAACCCTTGGCATATTTTTCGATGTTATAAAGGCGCTGTGTTGTCCTGCTGAAGTGTAGCCAAGGATGATCAGCCATGCTTGGGTACTGAACCACTGAACTGCGGTACTTGCTGAACTGCAGTACTTTGAGTGCTGAGCTACTGATATCGAACTGTTAACTATTGCTGGCTAACGGACGATTAATTATGGTTTATCATATACTATGATCTTAGTTGTAACTAAAAGTACATAAATTTTCTGATTGTCGGAACATAAGCACATTCTCTTTCAAATCATATATCTTCAATTGAAAACTATTTGAGAGCCTCTTCTCCGAAAACCTATTCTCCAAACTATACGAGAACATCTTCTCCGAAAACCTATTCTTCAAATTCATGAATAGGTGATATAAACAAAAGAAATGCTTTAGACTTTCAAACACAAGTGGCATCGTCTCTAGTAAACTAACGTTGCCATCCGTAAAAATGAATGTCCCTGGCTTTGCCAATTTTTATTTTTTTCTTTCAAAGGAACCAACACTGATGGGCCGAAATCTGACTTGCTCAGAAAGGACAAACAGTCAACAGTAGGTTAAACGATCAACGTAACTCAGGTTCAGTTACTTGACGGGGTAATCTCGGCTACAATGCATTTCGGCCAAATGGCTATAAGCGCACCTCGGTCCCAAAGGCCACATCTCGGCCTCGGATCCATCAAGACCGGTAATCCAGGCCACCTAACAGGCCATCGTGATAGGCCGACCTATGCACTCTGAAGTCAGCCACTTGTACCTCAGCAAGCCGACCCCATAGCCCAGGCCGTCACAAATACTTTTGGTTGTTTCTGGAAGGCTTAACCTCAGCTCTAGAAGTTTACCCTGGGTAATTCAACCAGGTGAATCTCCTAGCCAGGTGTCTCAAGCCAGCTTACTCAGCTCAGCACAGTGCCACTTGGCGAGCATGCAAGAGTAAGAGTCATCAAAAGTGACCTCCCTGCATGTCACAATTTCTGGACTCTGCCCATGCATTGGCTGAGGCAGTCATATAAAAGGCAGAAAACAGGAGAGAGAAGGACAAGTAACAATTCACAAATTACAACTGTAACTCATCTTCCTCACGGTGAAAAACCACCAGGTTTACCAGAAAACCTTTTTCATATAAACTACCATCAGTATATAAACCTCTCTTAAAATGGCCTCCACTGACTTGACCGTCGGAGGGTATTACCCGGGGTCATAGACCCCGGGTCCTCTGACCTTGTTCCTTTATGCAGGTCGGCCAACAGCCCATTAAGGACAACTGACGGAGCAGAGACGGCGTGACCCCAATACTTTAATTATTACTTGGTGATAAATCTGACATCATCAAATTGGCGCTAGAAGGAGGGCCTGAACCTCCGTCAAATAAGTTTTCTTAAGTGCACTATTCAAGGATTTGAGTTAGCTCTGATGGAAAAAGTACCACGAGAAGGGTTGGGGGAGTCCTCTAATCCTCATCGACGCAGAGATAACCATTCTGGTCAGCCTGGATAGGGTTCCAGAGGACCTGAACTGGGTACGAAAAAGGCACCAGCGGTGACGGTGGATGAGCGAAATAAGGCCATGAAGTACGTGGATGAGAACTTAGAAGTGTTTGAGGCCGTGGTGCAGCGCCTCAAAGGAAAACATCGAGAGGTTGAGGATATGGAGGAGGATCTCATCCCTCTCCATCCCATAGAGAAGACTCATCAGCAATCCTCTCATGGTCCTCAAGGCTTCATGGCAGACGCCAGAAGGGGCAGTGTAGGAGCCCCAACCGTGAATCGATGCCCTTGCCTAGGCATCGCCTCGGCATCAGGCCCCGGTCTTTTAAAAGTGTGCGTCAAGAGGCAGATCGTCATAGGCCGAGGAGCCATCATGAAGAACCTAAGCCGGAGTACATGAGGGTGATTCAAGAAAGTCCATTTTCTTGGGACATTGCGGAGTACTTGGCACCAGACAACTTCAAGGTGCCAAAGATGGACACTTATGATGGAACCTCTGATCCTACCGATCATCTCTTCCAATTTCAGACGGCCATGAGCTTGAAAAATATCCCTGATCCGCTGCGATGTAAAACCTTTCCCATGTACTTGCGGGGAAAGGCCAGAAGATGGTTCCAGGAGCTTCCACCACAGTCAGTGGACTCCTTCAGACAATTGGCGCAAAAATTCAAGTCTCAATTTGTTTCTAGTGCGCCTTTTATTAAAAAATCTTCACACTTGATGACCTTGAGACAGGGTCCTGAGGAATCAGTGTTGAAGTACATGCAACGCTTTTCGGATGAATCACTGTAGGTCAGTGATCAAAATGAAGGAGTAAAAGCAGCTGCCTTCATTAATAGCCTTCGAGCAAGCCGCCTCTTCTCTCAGTTGGCTGAAGAGGGGCCTACAACATTGAGGGAGTGCTTGGAGAAGGCCCATCAGTTTGCCTGAGGTGAGGAGGCAAACTGGTTGAAAAAGGAAGCCGAGCAAAATTCTCGGCGAGAAGCTCGGCCCAGTTCAAAGGGTGACCGACGTGATGAAAAACACGATCGACGCAGTGCGTTTGATAGCCTAGGTGGCCAAGGTAAACAGGGCAGGGAAGGTCTGCCCCTGTTAGCCTCTAAAGATAGAATTTTGGCTGTGATGGAAAGAGATGGATTGAGGATGGACCCTAAACCTCTGGCAGGTCCTAGAGATAAGAGGGATCCTAAGTTGTACTGTCGTTATCATCGGGATGTCGGCCATGACACAGAAGACTGTCGACAGTTAGCTCAGCGATTCGAAAGTTGATTGAGCAGGGGCACCTGAAGCAGTTCTATGATCCACGCTCATGTCTTCACAATCGCTTGGACTTTCGGAAAATTTCTCAGAAGGATAAGTGCCGACCTGAGACTCCACCTCGGCGTCCCAGGTCGGACGATGATGAGGACCGAGGTCGATATGAAGCTGCAGTGCAGCCTCAAGTCAAATTTTCTATCCCCAGCTAATCATCAGGGTCTGGGGAGGGTGAGAGGCAGGCAAACAATGCCCTTATCCCAAGGGATAGAGAGTTTGCTTCCAGTGAGACCCCCAGCTCTATATGTACCTGCACAGATATCATAATAATAGAAATATATACTAGTGAAACTATTTTATTAAACCTTTACAAAAGTATTCCGATATTAAACTAGTCATAATAGTGAACATGCACAAATAATTGAAATAAAAAGACCGAAACAAGATATGCAAAGTCAAACTAAAGCGCAAATACTATTTAATTTTCTAAGTATGCTCTATGGTGCCTTATATCTTGTCTACCCCTCCTTAACTTTAATATTCTGCCTCCATGAACTCCTATCCTGGACCATGTCCTCAGAGAGGTGCAACTCTAGTAAGTAATGCTTAATCTGCTCATCCCACGTCAGTTTATTCCTTTTTCCTTCTACCTTGAAGCTTTCAATTGCTCTGACAGACGCCGTTGTCTGTCTCCTCTTGACATGCCTAAACCATCTTAGTCTTTCCTCTCTTATCTTATCTGTTACACTAGTCACCCCTAACTTTTCTCTGTATACCTCATTTCTTATCTTGTCTAACCTTGTATGCCCACACATCCACCTCAGCATCTTCATCTCTGCCACTTCCATTTTCTGTGACTGTATCTTCTTGATGACCCAGCAGTCTGTTCCATATAACGTTGCCGGCCGTACTGCCACCCTATAAAATTTTTCCTTTAATTTAATTGGAAAATTCTTGTCACACAGCACCCCTGAGGCCGCCCTCCACCTACACCAACCTGCTTGAACTCGGTGTGCTATGTCACTTTCTATGTCCCCATCTGTAGTGCCCTGACCCAGACAGTAGAATCCGAACCGGTGCACCCGTCGTAGCTTCCTGAGAAGACTACAAGACGTCTCATCTCTCGAATACACATCATCCATGACGTCAGAGAAATAAGTGCGGAAACACGTGTCTCATAAATCTAAACCATCAAATTTCAACCTCAAAGTATAAGGGAATTACAAGAGAGTATCATTGTAACCAACTAAAACCTCGAACGAATGCAAGAAACTGAAATAACTAGCAACAGCCTCGACTATCTCCCCACAAGTCTCTAAGCATCCCATTCGGCCCACTCGCCATCGTCCTCTATGAATATCATATCATAGCTAGGCTCATCTGCAATAACAAAGGTAGTACCCTTAGCGAAAAACGCTAGCAAGTAACCCGCTTATAAGACATACGGGATCAACACATGGCAAGACATGAATAATATATAAATCAAGGGATAATGGGGCACATGTCTTGTATACTTTTAAGAGTGTAGATTTAACAGTACAAGAACATAAGAACAGTAGTTCATAACCATCAACAATTATCGATCATTCAAGTCACATAGCAATCATCCCATACTGACTCACGTGATGCATGACAAAATATGCACTACACTACACAGTCATAAATGCATGTGTAATTTCTTTTCAAAACAGTGCAATGCATGTCATAATGTCCGGTCACATAACTTTATACCCTGTAATGCACCACGGCTTATATTTCCATCCCGTGTAACATTACAGTCAACTTTATACCCTGTAACACACCACGGCTTACATTTCCATCCCGTGTAACGTTACAACCAACTTTATACCCTGTAATGCACCACGGCTTATATTTCCATCCCGTGTAACATTACAGTCAACTTTATACCCTGCAATGCACCACGTCTTACATTTCCATCCCGTGTAACGTTACAGTCAATTTCGCAAACTTTATGCCTTGTGCCGAAGCACAGATCTTTTCAAAACATTATGCAGATGTAAGTGCCATGATGCAAGACTTCTCATTTCATTCACATTCTTCGTTCACACAATTCAAGTCACACACAATGTCAATCAATCACACGAGACTCACTTCACTTACCCATTCGAGCTTATGCTTCACGCTGGGTCATCAACGCTTAAACGTCGATTCTAGAACTCAAAGACCAATGTGAGAACCCTCACATTCCTCCATTGAACTCTGTAAGACCTCATACGTTCATTCCTAACCCCTTAGGTCATTCATGTTAAAGTTCGATTCGAATATCCTGCGAAAATCTCCATGTTTGATTCACCATCTTAGGTCAGGTTCCCAAGACTTATACTACCCTCAATCAGGTCCTAAGAAGTCCCTAAGGTCACCCAAAGGGTCCCCTAGCTTCCCTCTTTCTTCCCTTACTTTCCCACAAAACTGGTTGACGTCATACCCTGACGTCGATCGATCGACGTACGTCATACCCTGACGTCGATCGATCGACGTCCATCTGAGGCACGTCGATCTCTCACTCAATCTACGTCGATCGATCTACGTCCATCTGAGGCACGTCGATCTCTCACTCATCCTACGTCGATCGATCCACGTCCTTCTGAGGCACGTCATCCCCTCACTTACTATACGTCGATCGATCGACGTACGTCATACCCTGACGTCGATCGATCGACGTCCCCGTTCCAGAATTCCATTCTGAAGTTTTCTGCAGAAACTGCAGAAATAACCCCCAATTCGACCCCAACTTCCTTCAAACCATTTCAAGCCTATTCCCCACTATCAATCCATCCTTAATTCATCCAAGACAACACCTTTAACATACGATTCACGGATTCAAGCCTATCAGTCAAAGTAATCATCAAATCAAGCCCAAAATCTAATCTTTTCACTCTCCCTTCCCTTCAACCTCTATTATCAACAAATTAGGGTTCAAGGGATTGGGATTTACATGATCTCACATAAACAACAATAACAACGAACGATTTTTCAACATATAATGGCCAAATCTCAAAACCAAAACACATAAGTCACATATAGATTCACGGAAAGAAACTACTGCATGGTGATCCAATTTTGATATCAAAAATAGGTCTTTTTCTTTCGCAAAACGTAAGAACTTATAAGTAGATTACTTGCCTTTGATTACTCGAAGAAGATCTGAAGAACGGAAGAAGAGCGGATTGCGGATCTTGAAGAATTCTTTGCCTAGGGTTGGAGATGAGAGAAAATCACCTTAGAGAGGGGGAAGGGGAGCCGCCAATGGAGAGGAGAGGAAAAAAAAAGTGTCGGTTTCTTTCTGATATAAGGAGAAACTGACGTTCTATGGGAAGGGTGGAATTTGAAGTTTCTAAATCATATCCTATTATCTTATTTATCTTAAAGGATAATTTTCTAATATTCAATCCTAAAATTAAATACTAATTAATTCTACTATTTAATCTCTTCATAAATACCAATAAATTTAAACTTTAATTCTTAATTCATTAGCATTAATTGCCCTCAATCACATTTAATTCCCGTTTTACCCCATAATCACTATACGGAGGGTGCGGGGCATAACACCATCTTTCTGTACAAATGATCCTAGGTACTTTCTATGTCCCCATCTTTCTGTACAGTAATATCCCCTTTGCATGTAAGCATGAAATTTCCTACACCAGGTGAAGTGGTTACCTTACAAGGGGATATTCCTGTGGCACAACACTGTTACGCCGTTGCCACCCAGGGGGTGGGGCCGTCCAACAGGTTGTTTTGGATGACCTCATTCCCCCAACTGAGGAGCGTTTGCATTCGGATGATGCAGTCCAAGAATTCGTCCTAGATCCAAGTCGGCCAGAAAATAACATCAAGATTGGAACGTGGATGCCGGCTAAGACGTTGGCTCAACTTCAGAGTTTGCTGAGGGAGTTTGCTGAGGGAGTTTTCTGAATCTGAGGTGGTTTCGGATTCTGTTTTGAAAGGGGATTTTAACAAAGGGTTGTAGTGTGATTTCTGCTAACCACTATTCACCCCCCCTCTAGTGATGTTTATTGCAGGTGCACGGTCCAACATTTGGTATCAGAGCCAGACCAACACCACTCAAAAGAAGCAAGATTCAACACCGTACATACAAGACAAGGCTAAGAAGCAAGAAATCATAGTTGCCTGCTAATCCCAAATCAAGAAGGTTTGGAGCATTTGAACACTTCAAGAAGGTTTGGAGCATTTGTATTCACTTGATTAAAGATTCAAGGTATTCATCTAAAATCATACATCATGTCATCTATTTCTCATAAAGGAGCGTTCTCAAAGTCTACGAAAGAGGTAACATCTACTCCTGATTTTGATTCTGATAATGAGATGACTTTCGATGAAATGTATGATGAATTCATGAAAATGCATGCTCATTGTAAAAGGTTGTCAAAAGAGAAAAAGAAACTAATTGAAGAAAATGACAAGTTGAAGACAACCAACTTGGAACTTTCTAATCAATTAGAGTCTTTCAAACAAGAGTCATTAAATGCTCTTGATTCATTAAAGACTAAAATTGAGTCATCTAGAAATAATGAACAAACCTTAAGAACTGAAAATAGTGCGTTGAAAACCAAGATGCATGATTATGAAAATGAAGTGTCTACACTTAAATCATGCAAACTAGACTTAGAGAAAACCTTAGAATAGTTTAAATCCGGTACAAACATGTTAGACACACTCATCTCATCACAAAAGTATGGTAATGATAAAAAGGGGTTAGGCTATATAGAAGAAAATGACAAGTTAGACAAAAAGACTAATTTTATATCATCTAAGTCTAAATGGCCATATAGTACAACTAAGTCAAATGCACATATTTTGCCTACTCCTTCCTCTACTCATTCTAAGGTAAAAATACAACATGCACCTCCAAAAGCATCAAGGCAAAACTTTTCATCTGGATCACATAAGAATTATGCATATATGTATAAAAATGTATCTAAGCAAAATCAAATGCATCCAACTTATTATAATACATATAAACCTAAATATAGGCAACATACATATCCTCCTTATAAGACTTATAGGAATTCACATACATCATATGATTATACATACATGGCGCCATTCAAGAAACAAAATCATATGCCTCATACTCATTATCATAGTTGGCCAAAATATGATGCATATAAACCAAGATATAACATGTATGACAATGTAACATCTTTTAAATGGAATCGTCAAATACATGTTAATCCTCTTTATTCAACTTATGAAAAAGCCGAATATGTACCCAAAAGGTACATCCAAGTTTGGATACCCAAAGGGTATATAAACAAGGATGGAACCTCTAACATTCAAGGACCCAAGTAAAGGGTACCTAAAACTTTGTCTCCATTGTAGGAAAATTATAAAGAGTATAAGAAGGAGGCAAAGTCAAAGAATCTAAAAACCAAGTGGTTTTTAGATAGCGGGTGTTCAAGGCACATGACGGGGAACCCCAAACTATTCATCGAATTGGAACATATCAAGAATGGAGGAAAAGTAACATTCGGTGACAACAACAAAGGACAAGTTGTTGGAAAAGGAACAATTGGGGACCCTAACACATTTCAAATACGAAACGTGTTATTAGTAAGCAATCTATCTTATAATTTACTTAGTATTTCTCAACTTATAGATTGTGGTTATAATGTTTCCTTTCTTCCCAATTCTTGTGATATAATAAATGAAAAAGGAGAAACGGTTTTAAAAGGAAATAGAGATGGAAATAGTTATACTCTTACCTTAGATAACATGTTAGATGCTAAGGTTAAGTGTCTAATATCACATGACTTAGATGTAAATTTATGGCATAGAAGATTAGGCCATATAGGAATTTCAACTATTAAGAAATTGTCTAAAAAGAATTTAATTAGAGGAATGCTTAAGTTAGACTTAGATAATTTTCAAATGTGTGAAACATGTATTAAGGGAAAACACATTAAAGAAACCTTAAAACCGAAACATGAAGTGAGTACTAGTCATGTACTAGAATTGCTTCACTTAGACTTATTTGGTCCAAGTAGGACAAGAAGTCTAGGTGGACACTACTATGTGTGTGTCATAATAGATGATTACTCACGCTACACATGGACATTGTTCTTAACACACAAAGACGATGCTCCATTAGCAATCGAAACTCTTATTAAGCAACTTGAAAATCTTTATGAAGAAAATGTTAAATAAATTAGAAGTGATAGAGGTGGAGAATTTAAAAACAAAGATATAATTAAGTTTTGTGAATTACATGGAATAAAACATGAATTCTCACCACCAAGAACACCACAACTCAATGGAGTTGTTGAACGTAAAAATAGAACACTACAAGAAATAGCTAGAACTATGTTGTGTGAAAACAAAGTACCTGGATATTTGTGGGCTGAAGCTGTTAGTTGTGCATGTTATATAATAAATAGGCTTTCTATTAGAAAGAAATTAAATAAAACACCATATGAGTTATTGAATAATAGACAACCTAAGGTAGATTATCTTAGAGTATTTGGGTGTTAATGTTTTGTACTTAATACCAAAGATAATCTAGATAAATTTGAACAAAAGTCTATTGAATGCATATTTGTTGGATATCCAACTAACTCAAAGGCATATAGTTGTTATAATCATGCATCTAGAAAAATAATTGAATCTATACATGTGAAATTCAATGAGAATGCATATTTTGATGTAAGTGATAAAAAGAAACAAGAGAATAATGTTGAAAATATGTTTGATGATGATGATATATTACTTGAGCCTGTTCATGATCATCTAGAACCAACTTCCCCTGAACAAGATGTGCATGAACATTTAGGTGAAATAAATCAAGAAATTTTACAATTGGAAGATAATCTATCTAACTTACAGGATGTTCCAATTGTATATGAAAATGTTCACACGAATGAAACATTTGAACTAGAAGAAGGTGAACCTAGTCAACTTAGGAATTGGTGGCTTATAGAAGATAAACATAAACACCCTAAAGAGCTAATCATTGGTGATCCAAGTGTTGGGGTTAGAACACGTAGAAACATAAGTCAAGCTGAAGGGCATATCTTAATATCACACTTAGAACCTAAAAATATTAAGGAAGCCTTAGGCGATGTATCATGGATAGATGCTATGCATGAGGAATTAAATCAATTCACAAGGAACAACGTGTGGGATTTAGTACCTAAACCTGCAGACAAGTCTATCATAGGAACTAAATGGGTCTTTAGGAATAAAATGGATGAACAAGGAAATATTACAAGGAATAAGGCTAGACTAGTAGCACAAGGTTATAATCAACAAGAAGGAATAGATTATGAAGAAACCTTTGCACCCGTTGCACGAATAGAAGCAATTAGATTGTTACTTGCGATTGCAAGTCTAAGCAAAATTAAGCTCTTCCAAATGGATGTCAAGAGTGCATTCTTGAATGGATACATTCAAGAAGAGGTGTTTGTCAAACAACCCCCTGGATTCGAAGATCCAAAGAATCCTAACCATGTTTACAAGCTTAAGAAAGATCTATATGGTTTGAAACAAGCTCCAAGAGCTTGGTATGATAGATTTGCGAACTTTCTTATTGCAAATAATTATCAAAGGGGAACAATAGACAACATATTATTTCTAAGACGAAAAGATAATGATTTGTTAATAGTTCAAATCTACGTAGATGATATAATCTTTGGTTCAACCAACCCTACTTTAGTAAAAGACTTAGAAGAATGTATGAAGTCAGAGTTTGAAATGTCAATGGTAGGAGAGTTGAATTATTTCTTAGGACTTCAAATCAAACAAACCCGTCAAGGAATTCACATTAGCCAACTTAAGTATGTCAATGATATGATTAAGAAGTTTGGCTTTGAAGAGTTGAAACCTACAACTACCCCTATGATTGTTAGTACCAAACTTGATAAAGATGAAAATGGTAAACCTTTTGATGACACACTTTATAGGTCTATGATTGGCTCATTGTTATACTTAACTGCATCAAGACCTGATATTATGTTTAGTGTGTGTATGTGTGCTAGGTTTCAATCTTGTCCTAAGGTATCACATTACAATGCAGTGAAAAAGATCTTTAGATATCTTAAGCATACATCTCACTTAGGACTGTGGTATGATAGAAACACTAAGTTGGAATTACACGCATATAGTGATGCTGATTATGGTGGTTGCAAGTTAGATAGAAAATCCACTAGCGGTGCATGTCAATTCATAGGAACCAATTTGATCTCTTGGTTTTCTAAAAAGCAAGCTAGTGTAGCTCTTTCTACCACTGAAGCCGAGTATATCGCTTTGAGTTTATGTACTACCCAAATACTTTGGCTTAAACAGCAACTTAGTGATTTTGGCATTAAAATGAATAAGATTCCAATCTTCTGCGATAGCACAAGTGCAATCAATCTTTCACGGAATCCGGTGCTTCATTCTAAGGCCAAACACATTGAGGTGCGATATCACTTTCTTCGCGATCATATTCAAAATGAGGATATAGTGATAAACCATATAAGCACTGATCACCAAATCGCTGACATTTTCACCAAACCCCTTAATCAAGTCACTTTTGAAAACTTACGAGCCAAATTAGGAATGATGACTTACGATACTATTGTATAGTTCTATCTTTTGCATGATTTGCAAAATAAAGGGGGAGATAGAATAAGAACATGATTTTAGTTGGTAAGTCATGTTTTAGGTAAGTCATGATGAATCATATGCTAAGTTTTTATTGGTATAAATTTTGGAGCATAGGTTAAGGGGGAGAGTATGAGTTGCAGGGGAGCGACATACTATTTAAAAGTTGTAAACATAGTTGAAAACATTTGGTTAAACTTTTGGTTATAAGTTGTGACATTAAAATCATGTTAAAGTTATTTTGAAAATCATCCAAAAGGGGGAGAATGTTGAGAAATATGTTTGGATAATTTTCAAAGTCATGATTTTAAGTGATGAATGCTTAAAAATGTCACATATGGTGTTATAAATGAAAGAGTTGAATAAGTGAAGAAAAATGACACGATGTCTAGGGTTGTTAGAAATAGTTTTCTAAAATGTGATAAAATAGTTGTTTTTATTTTTACATGATTTATATATGTTTATCATGTTGTGATTATGTGATTTTTATGATGATAATATCTTGTTACTAATATGCCCTCGAAGTTTCTACAACTTACCAAAAAGGGCAAAAATGGTATTTTGAGTTTTGTAGGTACTCGACATGGTGAATATGATTCAAGAAGATATTATCATCTTATTTATTATCAAGAAGGTGTTATTATATTTAATTCTGACCATCGAGGTCATTTCTGGAGTTTTATCTCACTAGGGGCATTTTGGTCATTTTACCCCCGAAGACAGTTTTGGTATTTTTACTCAAGGAATCTCTTGAGTATCTTATTATATTCATTCTGGAGTTCATTTAGTATATTCTTGAAGATTATTTGGTGGTTTTCTATTTTATTCTCTCATTTGATGATTTTATCGACGGTAGCGGGATATGTGACGGTATTCGATATCACGTTCTATTTTTTCTTGAAGACCCTCTTATATATGTTATAAGAGGATATTAATCATCATCTTTTGGAGATTACAAGGTGTCCTTGGTGGAAGATTCATCACAATATGTAAAGGAGAAGAAAGTATGAATCTTGGTGTTATATGTTGACATAATCTTGTCAACACTTATTCATTATTTTTTATTCACAAAATTTGAGTTGGTATACATACATACAACATCCAAAACGTCCATAAACAGGTGGAGAAGGTGGTGTACTCATTTTATGAGTTGGAGACAAGAAGACAAACCAAAAGCAAGCTAGTTGGCAAAAGTTGCCAACTTGAAATTTCAAATTTGAATGTAATGGAGACAAGGTTGTTGGAGATGATTATGGAGGTGCTTTATTTCAAAATTCTCAGCCATCACATGGTCTAAAAGTTGGAGAGAATATGCCATCCATTCAGACTATAAATAGAAGGCAAGGTGAAGAAGAGAATACACACACTTGAAAGCAAAAATTGAAGATTGTTGTCTTGCTATTCTCTTCTCATATTTTCGTTCATACTTTGTGTATCTAAGGTGTTCCATTTCTAGTTGTTGTCCAGCTACACTATACACACCTTCTTGTGTCTTATTTGTAAGATTGATTAGCCAAATCTATAAGGCTACATCAATAGGTGATAGAGGTGTTGCAACCAAGAGTTGCATAAAGGTGTCTATCCAAGTCTTGAATAGGGTTGGTGTTTAACCCAAGGATCAAGCTTGGTTGTTGCAATTTGGTTCATACCATAGTGAAATCCAAGGAAAGGTGTTCCTTGGGACTGGAGTAGGTCACATTGACCGAACCAGGATAAATTCTCGGTGTTCTTCTCTTGTTTCTTTATTTCTGTTTTCTGCCCGTTTTTGACTGCAGTTTTCACACAACTTCTCACAATTTGAAAAATATCTAAACACTTTCAAAATTCGTGATTTTTGGTGGAGTTATACTTCAGACTGTTAGCTTTCATTTGCAACAAGAATCACTTGATTTGAGCAAGGGAAAGTTAGTCTTTCAGTCTTTGCAAGATAACTGCTCCAATCTGGATGCAATCTGACCAGTTTTGAGAAAACTTAAATTCTGTATTTTGCAAGAGTTGGTTAAGGTCAGGGCCTTTTGGAAACTTTATCTACATATCCTAAGAAGTGTTTTGATATAAAGATCAACCTTTTTGGTTGAGTATTCAAAGAGAAACACGTTTTGCAAAATCAGCAACATTCTGTCCAATTCTGTCCAGATTGACCATCTGAATCTTTTTATTTATTTGAAGGGTCAAACGATCTTATTTTTGTCTGATTTTTGGATAAAGTCTTTTTAACTCATTGAAGTTAAATTCTGGAAATTTTGCATAATTTTTGGAGTTGTGTACAATTATTTGTGAATTTTTGAAAAACGGGTTCTGAATTTGAGGTGGTTTCGGATTCTGTTTTCAAAGGGGATTTTAACAAAGGGTTGTAGTGTGATTTCTGCTAACCACTATTCACCCCCCCCTCTAGTGGTGTTTATTGCAGGTGCACGGTCCAACAGTACCTGAAGACGAGGGAGATTATATCCTCCGAGAATTGCACTTGGGAATATGTGGAAGCCATTCCGGCGCACGCTCTTTAGCCCGCAAGTGCTATTTAGCTGGTTATTACTGGCCTACCATTCGCAAAGATGCAGAAGAGCTAGTCAAAAAGTGCCAATCTTGTCAAACTCATGCCCCGACCTCTCATTTGCCGAGCCATGAGTTGGATGTTATTTCTAGTTCGTGGCCATTTGTACAATAGGGAATGGACTTAGTAGGGCCTCTGCCCCGAGCTCCCGGCTCGGTCAGATTTTTGTTAGTAGCTATCGACTACTTTACCAAATGGATAGAGGCTGAGCCACTAGTCACCATAACGGGGGCCCAAGTAAAGAAATTCTTGTCGAAGAATATTATCTGCCGTTTCGGCCTATCCCAGGTTTTGATCTCAGACATAGAAAGCAATTTGCCGAAGATCCTGTGAAGAGTTGGTGTCTTGATTTGCATATCAAGCAATGCTTCACCTCAGTAGCTCATCCTCAGTCAAATGGCCAAGTAGAGCTTGCTAACAGGATCATTAAAGGTGGTCTTAAAAAGCGTCTGGATAAGGCAGGAACTAGTTGGGTGGATGAATTGCCTAGCGTCCTATGGGCCTATCAGACTACGCCATCTACTTCAACCAAAGAAACTCCTTTTTCCTTGGTATACGGTACTGAAGCTCTTATTCCTGCGGAGATCGATTCTACCTCAGTTCGAGTGAATTATTACTCTGCCTCAGGCAACGACCAAGAACTACGGTTGAACTTGGATGAACTTGAGGAAAAAAGAGACCGAGCTCACATCCGCATGGCACAGTATAAAAACTTGATCTCCCAATATTACAACTACGTCCAAGATCTTTTCGAGTGGGAGACCTAGTGATGCGCAATAATGAAGTCAGCCATGCCATCCCAGCAGGAACTTTTAATCCTAAGTGGGAGGGTCCTTATCGAATAGTTGAAGTACACTCAGCTGGAGCCTACAAATTACAGACTTTGGAAGGTCGAACTCTTCCTCGAACTTGGCACACTTCTCATCTACGGCGCTTACATCAATGATGTAATTGTAATTATCTTGTATATCAAAACGTTTTCTTTGGAGCATCTATTAGGAATCAAGTATTGTATCAGATGTCCAAGCAAATTTTGAGCACTATGGAAAGCTCGTACAAGACCTCCGCAGGTCCGAGGCAAACGCCCGCAAAAGGGTAAATCAAGACCTTGGCAGGTCCGAGGCAGCCCACCAAAGGGTAAATCAAGACCTCGGAAGGTCCGAGGCAGCCCGCCAAAGGGTAAATCAAGACCTCGGCAGGTCCGAGGCAGTCCACCAAAGGGTAAATCAAGACCTCGGTATGTCCGAGGCAGCCCGCCAAAGGGTAGAACAAGACCTCGGCAGGTCCGAGGCACCAGCTCGTTAAAGGAAAGAATTAGACCTCGGCAGGTCCGAGGCAAAAATCCATTAAAGAGTGGTTTGCAAAACCTCAGCAAGCCTGTGGTAAAAACCCACCAAAGGGTAAAGCTTGTACGAACAAGCTTTAAAAATCCTCTCAACTTAAAAGGGACGAGGTAAAATAGAACAACGTACAAATACCTTATCTGACTTAGCCGAGCTATATAAAGTTGCGTTAAAAGGCAATCTTATGAATTCAAGAAGTGATTATAGCTATCGCCCAAGCTTGGTTTAAGCAATGCGGAGTTCATTCTTAATGTATTCATGAGTCAGCTCGGCAGAATAACAGGTTTATTCTACATTGTAAATTTTTTATAAGCTATGACATGACTGACCTGAGATCTCAGCATCGGCGATAATAGCAAAGCAAAAAAACTCCAAAGCAAGCAGAAGGAAAAACAAAAAATAAGTTGCAAGTCGAAAAGATTGAAATTCTCATTGATAATTTACATTCATTTCAATCTAAGTACAAGGAAGCCTAAATTTGCTCCTCATCCTCGCACAAGTCTGCCCCTTCAGAGAATTTCAGAAACTGAGCTTCGAACTCGGCCTCAGCATGGGAGTTATAAAGTTCAACTAGCCGAGGATCCTCTTTATTTAGTTGGGGGCAGACTTCAGCGCAAATATTGATGGCCTTAGTCTGGCCCATCTGCAGAATTGGGCCTTGCAGCCGCACCATGTTCTCTTCAAAGAGCTCAGATTTTCTGAAGTCGGCCACCGCCTCAGCCTTAGCCGCCGAAAGTTGGAGAGCAAAGTTGGATGCCTGCTGCTCTAGTTCCTTCTGTAGGGACGTTATCACAGCATCCTTTTTTCCCGACTCTGCCATCACTTGGCCATAACATGTGTAGCGCCCCGGCCCAAAACTGTCATCAGAACCAGTGCACCCGCCGTAGTCTACTATGAGAACTACGAAGCGTCAAAGCAGATCAAGCGTACATCATCCATGGCGTAAGATAAATCAGCGGAAACGTTGTTAAATTTAAAAATTCACCATCAATAATGTAACTAGAAAATACAGTGGAATTAAAAGGTGTTTGTTTAACTAGCTAACATAAGTTCCAGAACAACATAATAAACATTGAGTTTCCAAACTTAAAGAGAGTAATCAAGCATCTATCTATTTCCATGCCCGTCATCCCATTGAGCCCACTCGCCATCGTCTTCGATAAATATCATCTCATATTCTGGCTCACCTGAAAAGAAATACAGTATCTGTTCTTAGCGAATATATCGTCAGCAAGTAACCCGTCTATACACCTTACGGGATCACACACGACGAGTCACCAGTGTATAAGTCATTGCCCAAAATAAGGTGCTCGGGTTATCAAATAGCATCTTTTTAAGAATACCTCAAAACAGAAGAATCACATAAATGATACGCGGATACGAGAATAAACATGTACTAAAGCAACATATCACATAAGCAAGACATAAACTAGTCACATTTCTTGCATGTCACATCTTATGCTTTGTGTATCATGATGCATGTACTTCTTTAAAACCACACACAACACCCATGCATATGTCCTCTTTCATAAACATGTCATGCGGGTCATTTTGCAAAGCATTTCATAGCTCTTCTTATCATATTCTTTACGTAGCAGAACTTTATACCTGTGGGTGATCAGTCCACAGCAAACAGAACTTTATACCCCGTGCTGAAAGGTCCACGGCCCCATAACATATAACTTTATACCCCGTGATGAAAGGTCCACAGCCCCGTTTCATATATCATATATCCGTGCTGATAGGTCCACGGCCCCATAAAATATTTTATACCCTACTGTTGATTCACAGGTCACCCTTTATACCCTGCTTTCGCAGGCGTGACTTTTATACCCTGCGATCAACCAGCAGCCATAGTTTGCCTTTCGAAAACTTGATCTTTTCTTGTAAACACATGTCCTTTCACAAAGCAATTCTCAAATCAATGCAAGTGCTCATGTCATGATGCAGGATGCACATGTAACTTCGTATCAAACATGTAACACACAAACACACACACACATCTTACATATCAAACATACGGTCTTGCACCTCAAACACTCCACGTTCGTATCTTTCTAAGTCCGTTCGTCTCACTAATTCGCTTGGGATTCAATCTTATTCTTACTTAGTCAAACTTACCATCTATTCCTCAATTGCACCTCCAATACCCTTGCATTTTATGTTCAAAAGAAGTGTATAAAGTTACTACACATACATAGGGCGCCTAAAGGGTCAAAAGACTTCCAGTATACTTGGAACGCCACATGAGGCGCCTAAAGTGGACATAGAGCGCCTAAACTAGGCGTTCGAAGTGTTCGGGGATGTGTCGTACACATCGAACTCCTACATGAAGCGCCTAATGTGACATGAAGCGCCTAATGTAGGTGTTCGAAGTGTTCGGGGATGCTCTGGGACACATTGAACGCCTACATTAGGCGCCTAATGTGACTTGAAGCGCCTAATGTAGGTGTTCGAAGTGTTCTGACGGATCAGAAATGCAGTTTTTTTTCTGCAGTAACTTCCTCCCATCTCCTTCCTTCTTCAACCCCTTTCATGTTCAACACCTCAAGATCAATCTTAGCACCTTGATTCATCATGCTTAACCCACAACTATCATGATTTGATTCTTAAACATGCAAACTAGTATCCACTCTAAACCTTCTATCATCCACAAGCTTCTCTAGATATCTTAACACCTTCCAACACAACAAGTCTACACCCAAGCCAACATCCATCCTTCACCACTTGCAAACACTCTCAAAACAACTAAGGTGTAATTACCAAACTTACGAACGTATATCAAGACAATAAGCACATTACGTACAACACTCTTATGGGCATATTTCACAACGAAGAACACAACATAACCATTTCAAATATTGGCCCAAAGAACATAGCTTTACTCAATCAACAACAACAACAACTACTACATATAGTAAAGCATTTAACATAAGCAAACCAAAGCTACTAATGTATGATCCAAGTTTTCTCTTTGTAAGAACATAGGGCCTAAAGTAACAAAATTTGCATAAAGCATATAGAAAGATTACTTGCCTTTGTTTCTAGTTAGGCTTACGAATCTACTGCAGAATTTCGATAAGGATTGCACCTAGGTCGGTCGCTCTTTCTCCCTTTTCTTCTTCTTCTCTTCTTCTTCTCTCCTTTTCTCCTTCTCTTTTCTCTCTGGCGGTTTTCCTCCCCTTTTTCCCTGTTTTAACCGATTGGGAGTTATACTAAGTGTTTTGTAACTCCCCTATCTCTTAGTAGGGACTATTTTGGTAATTTCCCTTAATTACCTTAAATCCTACTTTTAACCCCTTTCTCTTGTTCTTCTATACTTTATGTAACTAAGTCTCATAACCTACAAAATTAATTAAGTTGCATTTAAGGTTGACTTTTAAGTATTGAAAGTCGCGCTTAAAAGTCACGGGGTATGACATTCCACCCCCGTACAAAAAGTTTCGTCCTCGAAACTTACGTACCTTAATCAAAGAGCTGAGGATACTTCTCCCGCATTTGCTCTTCGAGCTCCCAAGTGGCTTCACGTTCCGTGTGGTTGCTCCACTGGACCTTTACATAAGGAATCACTTGCTTCCTCAACACTTGATCCTTCCGGTCTACAACTTTCACGGGTATCTCTTCATATGTAACATCGTCATTGAGTTCCAAAGGTTGAGCTTCAAGTACATGACTTGGATCCGTCACGTACTTCCTTAATTGTGACACATGGAATAAGTTGTGAACTTGCGCCAACACCGGAGGTAACGCTAACCTATATGCCAAGGCTCCCACCTTCTCAAGTATTTCGTAAGGACCAATAAAACGAGGGCTTAGCTTGCCTTTTACTCCGAACCTCATAACACCCTTCGTAGGTGATACCCTCAAATAGACTTTTTCACCCACATTAAATTCCAATGGTCGTCGTTTGGAATTTGCCCAACTCTTGTTGCGATCCTGAGCTGCCTTGAGTCTTTTCCAGATGACTTTCATCTCTTCTAGCATTTTCTCCAATAGCTCAGGTCCGGTGATAGTCCTCACACCTACTTCGTCTCAATAAACCGGGGACCTACATTTTCTTCCATACAAAGCTTCAAAAGGAGCCATGTCAATTGCGCTGTGGTAACTGTTGTTATAAGAAAACTCCATTAGCTTTACCATTCCATCCCAACTCCCTTTAAAATCCAACACGCAAGCCCTTAGCATATCTTCCAAGGTCTGAATAGTCCGCTCAGACTGTCCATCAGTTTGTGGATGATACGCCGTACTCAACCTTAATTCCGTACCCATGGCTTTCTGGAATGCTGTCCAAAACTTGGATGTAAACCGTGAATCCCGATCGGACACTATACTTACTGGAACACCATGCAAGCTAATAATATTCTCCATATATAGATTCACTAACTTGTGAAGAGGTGGTTCACTTGAAACGGGTAGGAAATGAGCAGACTTTGTTAAACGATCCACGATGACCCAAATCATGTCATATCCACTTCTTGTCATTGGTAACCCAGCTACGAAATCTATCTTGACATGTTCCCATTTCCATTCCGGAATTTCCAATGGCATCAACAATCCACCAGGCCGTTGGTGTTCCGCCTTGACTTGTTGACAAACTAAGCACCTTTCTATAAATTCAGCAACATGTCGTTTCATTCCGGACCACCAATAATATTGCTTGAGATCTCTATACTGTTGGACCGTGCACCTGCAATGAACACCACTAGAGGGGGGGGGTGAATAGTGGTTAGCGGAAATTACACTACAACCCTTTGTTAAAATCCCCTTGAAAACAGAATCTGAGACCAACTCAGATTCAGAACCCGTTTTTCAAAAATTCACAAATAATTGTACACAACTCCAAAAATTATGAAACTTTCCAGAATTAAACTTCAATGAGTTAACAAGACTCTGTCCAAAAATCAGACAAAAATAAGATCGTTTGACCCTTCAAACAAATTAAAAGATTTAGATGGTCAATCTGGACAGAATTGGACAGAATGTTGCTGATTTTGAAAATAGTGTTTCTCTTTGAATACTCAACCAAAAAGGTTGATCTTTATATCAAAACACTCCTTAGGATGTGTAGATGAAGTTTCCAAAAGGCCCTGACCTCAAACAATTCTTGAAAAATACAGAATTTAACTTTTCTCAAAACTGGTCAGATTGCAGCCAGATTGGAGCAGTTATCTTGCAAAGACTGAAAGACTAACTTTTACTTGCTCAAATCAAGTGATTCTTGTTGCAAATGAAAGCTAACAGTCTGAAGTATAACTCCACCAAAAATCACGAATTTTGAAAATGTTTAGCTATTTTTTCAAATTGTGTGATTTGGGTGAAAACTGCAGTCAAAAACGGGCAGAAAACAGAAATAAAGAAACAAGAGAAGAACACCGAGGATTTATCCTGGTTCGGTCAATGTGACCTACTCCAGTCCCAAGGAACACCTTTCCTTGGATTTCACTATGATATGAACACCTTACAACAAGAGCCAAGCTTGATCCTTGGGTTATACACCAACCCTACTCAAGACTTGGATAATCACCTTCTAAGCAACACTTAGTTGCAATACCTCCAACACCTATTGATGTAGCCTTATAAAGATGGCTAATCAATCTTACAAATGAAGCTCAAGAGGCTTGTAGCTCACCAAAATATTAAGAACAACTTTGCTACAACAAAATACAACAACAAGAACAAGAAGATGAATATGAAAGCTATAGAATGCTTGTGAGCTTCAAGTGTGTTTCATCTTCTTCACCATTGCCTCTATTTATAGTGTGATTTGAGCCTTGAAGATAAGACTTCCAATGTGTCATCATATTCATCATCAACTCCAAATGTCTTCTCATCATTGGTTGGCCTTGTACACTTGGCAAAATAAAACAACATGATTGGTCCACCTAGGATGCCACCTTGGCCGATTTTTGTACCTTGAAAAATGACTTGGAATTATCTTGAAAATGTGAAGATAATAGCACCATAACAACTCCATCATCTTCTCAACTCTTTGGCAAGATAATAGGCATGTGGAATTTACCTTTTCAAAGTCAAAATTCAGCTCCATTTTGTGATGAAGTAGCCGTTGGCTACTTATGGATTTTCCAAAAATAATTTTGTTTTTCTTTAATAAAATAAGAAAGGATAATATCACCAAATTATCCCCAACTTCAAGCATCATAATAGGACATGTGAAGTCTTCATTTGACTTCAAAAAAACTGCTGAAAATACCCAAGAAAACCAATATAGCCATTGGCTATTTTTAGTAAATTTCAACTTGGCAATTTTGCCAACTAGCTCCTTTTTGGTTGATCCACATGTCTCCAACTCACAAAATGAATACACCATCATATACACCTGAGTATACACGTTTTTCAACATATATAAGTGTAGCAACTCAGATTTTTGAAGAAGAAATAAATAGATAACACTTGACAAGATTATGTCAACGTGTAACACCGAAATTTCCCAATATTTCTTCTTATATGTTGAGATCATTTCCACACCTTTGAAACCTTTAATATCTCTGAATAATGATGATAAGTGTTCTCTTATAACATATATAAGAGGGTCTTCGAGAAAAAATAGAATGTGACATCTCAAATCGTCACATATCCAGCTATAGTCAATAATATCATCGGTTGAGAGAATAAGATATAAGATCACCATATTATCTTCAAAATAATAATAACAAAGCTCCAGAATGAAGATAATAATATACTCAAGAGATTCCTTGAGTGAAAATACCAAAAATACCCTTGGGGGTAAAATGACCAAAATACCCCTGGTGTAAGAAAACTCGAGAAATGACCCGGATGGTCATAAATACTCATGATATCACCTTTGTAATGATAAATAGGATAATAATACATCCTTGAAATATTTTCATCATATCATGTTCCTACAAAACTCAAAATACCAATTTTGCCCTTTTTGGTAAGTTGTAGAAACTTCCAAGGCACGTTAGTCACAAGACAAAAATAATCACCAAAAATACATAATAATCACATAATGAACATGTATAAATCATGTACAAATGAAAACAATCATTTTAACACATTTTAGAAAATTATTTCTAAAAACCCTAGACATCGATCGATGTGCAACAACCTGAGAGATCGATGTCAACTTTTTCAACTTTTACACATATAACACCATGTATGACATTTTTAAGTATTCGCCACTTAAAATCATGACTTTGAAAATTATCCAAACATATTTCTCAACATTCTCCCCCTTTTGGATGATTTTCAAAATAACCTAACATGATTTTAATGTCACAACTTATAACCAAAAATTTAAAAAGTTTAACCAAATGTTTTCAACTTTTAAATAGTATGTTGCTCCCCCTCAACTCATACTCTCCCCCTTAACCTATACTTAACTCTTAACTTATATTTGAAACTTATCA
This sequence comes from Eustoma russellianum, assembly GCA_036186865.1. Classification (NCBI taxonomy): domain Eukaryota; kingdom Viridiplantae; phylum Streptophyta; class Magnoliopsida; order Gentianales; family Gentianaceae; genus Eustoma; species Eustoma russellianum. The sequence goes on from AP025071.1 coordinate 8,847,503, forward strand.
TTTCATACCAAATGATGACTTAGCAACTAAAATCTAAAATCATGTACTTATGCTATCTCCCCCTTTATTTTGCAAATCATGCAAAAGATAGAACTATACAATGGTATCGTAAGTCATCATACCTAACTTGGCTCGTAAGTTTTCAAACGTGGCTTGATTAAGGGGTTTGGTAAAGATATCAGCGATTTGGTGATCAGTTCTTATATGGTTTATCACTATGTCCTCAGTTTGAACATGATCGCGAAGAAAGTGGTATCGCACCTCAATGTGTTTGGCCTTAGAATGAAGCACCGGATTCCGGGAAAGATTGATTCGCACTTGTGCTATCGCAGAAAATTGGAATCTTTTTCATTTTAATGCCAAAATCACTAAGTTGCTGTTTAAGCCAAAGTATTTGAGTAGTACATAAACTCAAAGCAATATACTCGGCTTCAGTGGTAGAAAGAGCTACACTAGCTTGCTTTTTAGAAAACCAAGAGATCAAATTGGTTCCTATGAATTGACATGTGCCGCTAGTGGATTTTCTATCTAACTTGCAACCACCATAATCAGCATCACTATATGCGTGTAATTCCAACTTAGCATTTTTATCATACCATAGTCCTAAGTGAGGTGTATGCTTAAGATATCTAAATATCTTTTTCACTGCATTGTAATGTGATACCTTAGGACAAGATTGAAACCTAGCACACATACACACACTAAACATGATATCAGGTCTTGATGCAGTTAAGTATAACAATGAGCCAATCATAGACCTATAGAGTGTGTCATCAAAAGGTTTACCATTTTCATCCTTATCGAGTTTGGTACTAACACTCATGGGGGTAGTTGTAGGTTTCAAATCTTCAAAGCCAAACTTCTTAATCATATCATTGACATACTTAAGTTGGCTAATGTGAATTCCTTGAGGGGTTTGTTTGATTTAGAGTCCTAAGAAATAATTCAACTCTCCTACCATTGACATTTCAAACTCTGACTTCATACATTCTTCGAAGTCTTTTACTAAGGTAGGGTTAGTTGAACCAAAGATAATATCGTCTACGTATATTTGAACTATTAACAAATCATTACCTTTTCTTCTTAGGAATAATGTTTTGTCTATGGTTCCCCTTTCATAATTATTCGCAATAAGAAAGTTTGCAAATCTATCATACCAAGCTCTTGGAGCTTGTTTCAAACCATATAAAGCTTTCTTAAGCTTGTAAACATGGTTAGGATTCTTTGGATCTTCAAATCCAGGGGGTTGTTTGACAAACACTTCTTCTTGGATGTATCCATTTAAGAATGCACTCTTGACATCCATTTGGAAGAGTTTAATGTTACTTAGACTTGCAATCGCAAGTAACAATCTAATTGCTTCTAGTCGTGCAACGGGTGCAAAGGTTTCCTCATAATCTATTCCTTCTTGTTGATTATAACCTTGTGCGACTAGTCTAGCCTTATTTCTTGTAATATTTCCTTGTTCATCCATTTTATTCCTAAAGACCCATTTAGTTCCTATGATAGACTTGTCTTCAGGTTTAGGTACTAAGTCCCATACGTTGTTCCTTGTGAATTGATTTAATTCCTCATGCATAGCATCTATCCATGATATGTCACCTAAGGCTTCCTTAACATTCTTAGGTTCTATGTGTGAGACTAAGCTATGTCCTTCAAGTTGACTTATGTTTCTACGTGTTCTAACCCCAACACTTGGATCCCCAATGATTAATTCTCTAGGGTGCCACCAATTCCTAGATTGACTAGGTTCACCCTCATCTTGTTCAAAAGTTTCATTAGTGTGAATGTTATCATATGTAATTGGATCATTAGTTGTATCATCTTCCAATTGCAAATTTTCTTGATTCATTTCATCTAAGGGTTCATGCATGTCTTGTTCAGGGGGAGTTGGTTCTAGATGATCAAGTACAGGCTCAAGTAATACTTCATCATCAAACATATTTTCAACATTTGTTTCTTGTTTATGTTGATGTTTATCACTAACTTCAAAGCATGCATTTTCATTGAATTTCACATGTATGGATTCAATTATTTTTCTAGATGCAGGATTATAACACCTATATGCTCTTGAGTTAGTTGAATATCCAACAAATATACATTCAATAGACTTTTGTTCAAATTTATCTAGATTATCCTTAGTGTTTAGCACAAAACATTTACATCCAAATACTTTAAGATAATCTATTTTAGGTTGTCTATTGTTTAGCAATTCATAAGGCGTTTTATTTAATTTCTTTCTAATAGTGAGCCTATTTATAATATAACATGCACAGTTAACAGCTTCAGCCCATAAATACTTAGGTAATTTATTTTCACACAGCATTGTCCTTGCAACTTCTTGAATCGTTCTATTTTTACGTTCAACAACTCCATTGAGTTGTGGTGTTCTAGGTGGTGAGAATTCATGTTTTATTCCATAAAGTTCACAAAATTTGATTACGTCTTTATTTTTAAATTCTCCACCTCTATCACTTCTAATTCTTTTGACATTTTCTTCGTAAATGTTTTCAAGTTGCTTGATAAGGGTTTCGATTGCTAATGGAGCATCGTCTTTGTGTGTTAAGAACAATGTCCATGTGTAGCGTGAGTAATCGTCTACTATGACACACACATAGTAGTGTCCACCTAGACTTCTTGTCCTACTTGGACCAAATAAGTCTAAGTGAAGCAATTCTAGTACATGACTAGTACTCACTTCATGTTTCGGTTTTAAGGTTTCTTTAATGTGTTTTCCCTTAATACATGTTTCACACATTTGAAAATTATCTAAGTCTAACTTAGGCATACCTCTAATTAAATTCTTTTTAGATAATTTCCTAATGGTTGAAATTCCTATATGGCCTAATCTTCTATGCCATAAATTCACATCTAAGTCATGTGATATTAGACACTTAACCTTAGCATTTAACATGTTATCTAAGGTAAGGGTATAAATATTTCCATCTCTATTTCCTTTTAAAACCGTTTCTCCTTTTTATTTATTATATCACAAGAATTGGGAAGAAAGGAGACATTATAACCACAATCTATAAGTTGAGAAATACTAAGTAAATTATAAGAGAGATTGCTTACTAGCAACACATTTCGTATTTGAAATGTGTTTGGGTCCCCGATTGTTCCTTTTCCAACAACTTTTCCTTTGTTGTTGTCACCGAATGTTACCTTTCCACCATCAATATGTTCAAGTTCGGTGAATAGATTGGGGTTGCCCGTCATATGCCTCGAACATCCACTATCTAAAAACCATTTGGTTTTTAGATTCTTTGACTTTGCCTCTTTCTTGCATTCCTTGCATTTTTCCTACAATGGAGACAAAGTTTTAGGTACCCTTTATTTGGGTCCTTGAATGTTAGGGGCATTATTCTTGTTTAGATAACCCTTAGGTATCCAAACTTGAATATACTTTCTAGGCACATTTTTAGCATGGTTAAAGTAAGAAGGATAAGCATATAGATGATTATTCCACATAAGTGAGGATGCATTGTTATACAGTGTTGCGCCATGGTTGATAATCATTATAGGATGACCGAATCTTATAATGTGTATAAGGCATGCGAATTTTGTTTCTTATATGGTGCTCTATATGTATATTCATGTGTATTTCTATAAGACTTGTATGAGAGTTGCTTATGCTTAGGTTCATAAAAAGTTGGATGCATTTTATTTGGTCTAGTTGCATTTGTATACATGTAGGCATGATTTCTAGGTTGTCTAGATACAAAATTTGGCCTAGATGTATGTTTATGCGTGTGCATATTGGTGGGTTTGTGTTGTATTTTTGCCTTGATATGAGTAGAAGAAGGTGTAGAAGAAGATGTAGCAGGCAAAGTTGATTTTGTATTATATGGCAACTTTGTACTAGATGAAACAAACTTAGTCTTTTCATTTACTTTTTCGTTTTCTTCTTTATAGCCTAGGCCGGTTTTATCATTGCCATACTTTTGTGATGAGATAAGTGTATCTAACATATTTGCACCCGATTTAAATTGTTCTATCATTTTTTCTAAGGTAAATTTAGAAGACTTAAGTTGCACTATTTCATTTTCACAATTTTCTAACTTGGATTTCAACATTTTATTTTCCATTTGTAACTTTTGTTCATCTTTCCTATATGATTCAATTTTGTTCTCTAAAGAATCAAGAGTATTAGTAGACTCTTGTTTAAGAGATTCTAGTTGATCGGAAATTCCAAGTTGGACGTCTTCAACTTGTCATTTTCTTCAACTAGTTTCTTCTTTTCTTTAGAGAGCCTCTTACAGTGAGCATGCATTCGTAGGAATTCTTCATACATTTCATCAAATGTCATGTCACTATCAGAATCACTATCAGAAGAAGAACGATACCTCGTTGGATACGAAGCACACTTGAGCTTCCTCAGTTTCGGATTCTGAGTCGGATGAGTCGCTCCATGTGCTCACCTTCATTGCTCGTTTCCCTTTTCTTGCCTTAGACTCCTTTGTCTTTGACGTTTGAGCTTCCTTGTCCTTGGCTTGTTTATTATTGTTGTTTTTATTATTATTTTTCTTTGTTGGACAATCGTATGAAATATGTCCTTTTTGACCGCATTCATAACACTTTAATTCTTTATTATACCATTTGTTTGTGTTATTTTTCTTAGATTGAGAAAAAGAAGAAGAAGAAGAATTATGTTGTCTATTCCTATTTGGGCGTTTGAAAAACTTTCTAAGTTTTCTAGCAATCAATATCAAGTCATCGTCTAATTCAGTATCACTATTACTATCATCGTTATTAGCATGTGTTTCAGTTGTTTTGAAGGCTATTGACTTACTGGATGACTTAGACGATTCAGACTTTCGTTGGTTCAGTTTTACCTCATAGACTTTAAGAGACCCGATCAATTCATCCATCTTGGTGATTGACTTTGTCTCCTCGATTGCAGTCACCTTTGGATCCCATTCAGCAGGGAGACTTCGTAGCACCTTTTGAACCTTTTCATTGTTCGAAAATGACTTCCCTAAAGCTTCAAGGGCATTGAAAATATTAGTAATCCTCAAATCCATAGATGTTATGGATTCGTTTGGCAACATTTTGAAAGTCTCTAATTCAGTCATAAGCATGTTTATTTTTGACTCTTTAACACCACTAGTACCTTCATGCTTTAATACAAGTGATTTCCACATGTCGTGTGCACTTGTGCAATTTGACACATATCCTGCTTCAGAAGTTGTAAGTCCATTCAAAAGTAATTGCATAGCTTTAGCATTCATGGACATTTTCTTTTTATCATCTAATGACCATTCACTTTTGTATTTTTCAACCTCTTGAGTTACTCCACTAACTTGTACAACTTTCATTGGAATGTACGGCCCATCTTCAACTATAGACCATAAATCGATGTCTATAGCCATTAAGAATAGCCTCATTCTTAGTTTCCAATGAACAAAATTATTGCCATCAAAAATAGGAGGGCGTTGTGTGGACATACCTTCCAACTCACCTTTGTGAGAAACAATAGCCATAGTATGTACCTTTGATTTGAGACAAGCAGTATATTATGAATTGTTGTTTCTTGGCCTTGTATTGTTCATACGGTGTTGAATCTTGCTTCTTTTGAGTGGTGTTGGTCTGGCTCGGATACCAAATGTTGGACCATGCACCTGCAATGAACACCACTAGAGGGGGGGGGTGAATAGTGGTTAGCGGAAATTACACTACAACCCTTTGTTAAAATCCCCTTGAAAACAGAATCTGAGACCAACTCAGATTCAGAACCCGTTTTTCAAAAATTCACAAATAATTGTACACAACTCCAAAAATTATGAAACTTTCCAGAATTAAACTTCAATGAGTTAACAAGACTCTGTCCAAAAATCAGACAAAAATAAGATCGTTTGACCCTTCAAACAAATTAAAAGATTTAGATGGTCAATCTGGACAGAATTGGACAGAATGTTGCTGATTTTGAAAATAGTGTTTCTCTTTGAATACTCAACCAAAAAGGTTGATCTTTATATCAAAACACTCCTTAGGATGTGTAGATGAAGTTTCCAAAAGGCCCTGACCTCAAACAATTCTTGAAAAATATAGAATTTAACTTTTCTCAAAACTGGTCAGATTGCAGCCAGATTGGAGCAGTTATCTTGCAAAGACTGAAAGACTAACTTTTACTTGCTCAAATCAAGTGATTCTTGTTGCAAATGAAAGCTAACAGTCTGAAGTATAACTCCACCAAAAATCACGAATTTTGAAAATGTTTAGCTATTTTTTCAAATTGTGTGATTTGGGTGAAAACTGCAGTCAAAAACGGGCAGAAAACAGAAATAAAGAAACAAGAGAAGAACACCGAGGATTTATCCTGGTTCGGTCAATGTGACCTACTCCAGTCCCAAGGAACACCTTTCCTTGGATTTCACTATGATATGAACACCTTACAACAAGAGCCAAGCTTGATCCTTGGGTTATACACCAACCCTACTCAAGACTTGGATAATCACCTTCTAAGCAACACTTAGTTGCAATACCTCCAACACCTATTGATGTAGCCTTATAAAGATGGCTAATCAATCTTACAAATGAAGCTCAAGAGGCTTGTAGCTCACCAAAATATTAAGAACAACTTTGCTACAACAAAATACAACAACAAGAACAAGAAGATGAATATGAAAGCTATAGAATGCTTGTGAGCTTCAAGTGTGTTTCATCTTCTTCACCATTGCCTCTATTTATAGTGTGATTTGAGCCTTGAAGATAAGACTTCCAATGTGTCATCATATTCATCATCAACTCCAAATGTCTTCTCATCATTGGTTGGCCTTGTACACTTGGCAAAATAAAACAACATGATTGGTCCACCTAGGATGCCACCTTGGCCGATTTTTGTACCTTGAAAAATGACTTGGAATTATCTTGAAAATGTGAAGATAATAGCACCATAACAACTCCATCATCTTCTCAACTCTTTGGCAAGATAATAGGCATGTGGAATTTACCTTTTCAAAGTCAAAATTCAGCTCCATTTTGTGATGAAGTAGCCGTTGGCTACTTATGGATTTTCCAAAAATAATTTTGTTTTTCTTTAATAAAATAAGAAAGGATAATATCACCAAATTATCCCCAACTTCAAGCATCATAATAGGACATGTGAAGTCTTCATTTGACTTCAAAAAAACTGCTGAAAATACCCAAGAAAACCAATATAGCCATTGGCTATTTTTAGTAAATTTCAACTTGGCAATTTTGCCAACTAGCTCCTTTTTGGTTGATCCACATGTCTCCAACTCACAAAATGAATACACCATCATATACATCTGAGTATACACGTTTTTCAACATATATATAAGTGTAGCAACTCAGATTTTTGAAGAAGAAATAAATAGATAACACTTGACAAGATTATGTCAACGTGTAACACCGAAATTTCCCAATATTTCTTCTTATATGTTGAGATCATTTCCACACCTTTGAAACCTTTAATATCTCTGAATAATGATGATAAGTGTTCTCTTATAACATATATAAGAGGGTCTTCGAGAAAAAAATAGAATGTGACATCTCAAATCGTCACATATCCAGCTATAGTCAATAATATCATCGGTTGAGAGAATAAGATATAAGATCACCATATTATCTTCAAAATAATAATAACAAAGCTCCAGAATGAAGATAATAATATACTCAAGAGATTCCTTGAGTGAAAATACCAAAAATACCCTTGGGGGTAAAATGACCAAAATACCCCTGGTGTAAGAAAACTCGAGAAATGACCCGGATGGTCATAAATACTCATGATATCACCTTTGTAATGATAAATAGGATAATAATACATCCTTGAAATATTTTCATCATATCATGTTCCTACAAAACTCAAAATACCAATTTTGCCCTTTTTGGTAAGTTGTAGAAACTTCCAAGGCACGTTAGTCACAAGACAAAAATAATCACCAAAAATACATAATAATCACATAATGAACATGTATAAATCATGTACAAATGAAAACAATCATTTTAACACATTTTAGAAAATTATTTCTAAAAACCCTAGACATCGATCGATGTGCAACAACCTGAGAGATCGATGTCAACTTTTTCAACTTTTACACATATAACACCATGTATGACATTTTTAAGTATTCGCCACTTAAAATCATGACTTTGAAAATTATCCAAACATATTTCTCAACATATACATCTTGGTTCTACCAGGGTGTATTGATAACCTCGAACTATGAGCTTCTTGTAAAATTTCCTTTCTAAGTTCGTCAACCTCAGGTACGCATAATCTTTCTCTAAACCATAAGCTCCCATCCTCTTTGGTCCGAAATCCTTCAATTTGACTATGTTTCACCCTTTCCATTATTTCACCGAGGGTCTTATCATTCTTTTGAGCCTCCTTTATTTGATCAACCAGACTTGGTGTGATAGTCAATGTTGTCAAAACGTTCACTGTGGAGTCAACCAAATCTAAACCGAATTCCTCCATCTCTCTTTCCAATGGTGATTGTCGCACATGGCTGGACTTCCTACTTAACGCATCTGCCACTTTATTAGCCTTTCCTAGGTGGTAATGGATTGTCAAATCATAGTCTTTTAGCAACTCTAACCATCTCTGCTGCCTCATGTTTAATTCTTTCTGAGAGAATAAATACTTTAAACTCTTGTGGTCCGTGAATACCGCGCACTTTTCTCCATATAAATAGTGCCGCCAAATCTTTAAGGCGAATACAACTGCGGCGAGTTCAAGATCGTGTGTTGGGTAGTTTTGTATTTAAGACTTTATCTGTCTTGAGGCATATGCAATGACCTGTTCGTTTTGCATCAAAACACAACCTACAAACAAGGTATTAGTCTAAACTTAATTGGTATACAAGATTATAACCTTATACTACAGTTTATGTACCTAAACCGTTTTTCGATGCATCGCTATAAATTACAAACCCGTCAGTTCCGGAGGGTTGAGCCAATACTGGAGCTGTCATTAATCTCTTCTTAAGCTCTGTGAAGCTTTGTTCGCATTCCGCCGTCCACTCAAACTTGGACTTCTTTTGAGTAAGGCGACTGAGAGGTATGGCTATCCTTGAGAATCCCTCAACAAACTTTTTGTAGTAACCCGCTAGACCCAAGAAACTTCGCACTTCGGTGACATTGGTAGGTCTAGGCCATTCAGTTATAGCTTCCACCTTCTTCGGGTCAACAGCAATCCCCTCCTCCGATATCACGTGACCCAGAAAAGCCACACTTCTTAACCAAAACTCACACTTGCTAAACTTAGCGTATAGTTGTTTCTGCCTCCAAATACCTAGAACGGTTCTCAAATGCTCAGCGTGAGTTTGCTCGTTAGGAGAATACACCAGAATATCATCTATGAATACCACTACAAACTTGTCCAACTGTTCCCGAAAGATGGTATTCATAAGGTCCATAAAGGCTGCAGGGGCATTTGTTAATCCAAACGGCATTACCAAAAACTCATAATGACCATATCTTATGCGAAAGGTTGTCTTTGCGATGTCCTCGGCCTTCACTCTTAACTGATGATAACCTGATAGGAAATCAATTTTAGAGAAAATTTTAGCACCCTTGAGCTGGTCAAATAGATCCTCAATTCGTGGAAGGGGATACTTATTCTTGATGGTAACTTTATTCAACTCTCTATAATCGATACAAAGTCTCATGCTACCATCTTTCTTCTTTACAAACAAAACAGGCGCTCCCCAGGGCGATAAACTAGGGCGGATAAACTTCTTGTCTAATAACTCCTGCATTTGTTCCTTCAACTCTCTCAACTCTGCCGGAGCCATCCTATAAGGGGCTTTAGAGATAGGTTCAATTCCTGGAACCAAGTTTATCTCGAACTCGACTTCCCTCGGGGGTGGTACTCCTGGTAAATCTTCCGGAAACACATCAAGAAATTTATTAACCACTGGAATTTGCTCAATAGACGGTACTTCCCGCATACTCTGACACCGTCATCCTTCCTTGTTCCAATCTGTCAAACGCTCTTATCTTTTCCAATATTGCAGTCTTCGGTACGTAATATTTCAGGAAAACATCACAGAACTGTGCCCATGAGACAGGTGGGGTCATTCTCAACACCATTCCGTCCCACCATTCGCCAGCTTTACCACACAAAAGGGGTGTGACCACATCTACCTTTATCCCCTCAGGCACTTGCACCAATCGAAAACACTTCTCTACCTCAGCCAACCAGTGTTGAGCCTCCTCCGGATCAGTACATCCTCCAAACTCCGGAACTCTCACCTTCCTCATCTCTCCGTAGAAGAACCGGATATTGTGCTGTGGTGGTGGAGGCGGCGGGGGCTGATGCTGCTGAGCAAACCCTTGTGCGATCACCGTTAGTGCATCAATGAGCACCTGGGGTAAAACCACTTGTGGTGGCTGGTTCTCCTGTCCATTGCCAGAGTTTCCTGTGTTCTCTCTTCTTGGAGGCATTTTTCTCTGAAAGGTTAACGTTCCATTAGCATTCAATCGATAAAAAATGTTACTGAAAGCTTGAATGAGTAAGGACGGGTAGGGTATGTAATAAAACTATTAATTCGAAATTATATGCTAAACGCGCTCGCACACACCCAACCCAGATCAGACTTAAACTCTAGAGAAATCAGTACTTACAACTAAGGATCAACCTTAAGGAAGAATCATATCATAAATGTCTAAAGATCATGAACCTAAGTTTCCGAGATAGATCTGAAGCCTAGGCTCTGATACCACCTGTAGCGCCCCGGCCTGAAACTGTCATGGAACCAGTGCACCCGCCGTAGTCTACTATGAGAACTACGAAGCGTCAAAGAAGATCAAGCGTACATCATCCATGACGTAAGATAAATCAGCGAAAACGTTGTTAAATTTAAAACTTCACCATCAATAATGTAACTAGAAAATACAGCGGAATTAAAAGGTGTTTGTTCAACTGCTAACATAAGTTCCAAAACAACATAATAAACATTGAGTTTCCAAACTTAAAGAGAGTAATGAAGCATCTATCTATTTCCATGCCAGTCATCCCATTGAGCCCACTCGCCATCGTCTTCGATGAATATCATCTTATATTCCGGCTCACCTGAAAAGGAATACAGTATCTGTTCTTAGCGAAAATATCGCCAGCAAGTAACCCGTCTATACACCTTACGGGATCACACACAACGAGTCACCAGTGTATAAGTCATTGCCCAAAATAAGGTGCTCGGGTTATCAAATAGCATCTTTATATGAATACCTCAAAATAGAAGAATCACATAAATGATACGCGGATACAAGAATAAACATGTACTAAAGCAACATATCACATAAGCAAGACATAAACTAGTCACATTTCTTGCATGTCACATCTTATGCTTCGTGTATCATGATGCATGTACTTCTTTAAAACCACACACAACACCCATGCATATGTCCTCTTTCATAAACATGTCATGTGGGACACATTGAACGCCTACATTAGGTGCCTAATGTGACTTGAAGCGCCTAATGTAGGTGTTCGAAGTGTTCTGACGGATCAGAACTGTAGTTTTTTTTTTCTGCAGTAACTTCCTCCCATCTCCTTCCTTCTTCAACCCCTTTCATGTTCAACACCTCAAGATCAATCTTAGCACCTTGATTCATCATGCTTAACCCACAACTATCATGATTTGATTCTTAAACATGCAAACTAGTATCCACTCTAAACCTTCTATCATCCACAAGCTTCTCTAGATATCTTAACACCTTCCAACACAACAAGTCTACACCCAAGCCAACATCCATCCTTCACCACTTGCAAACACTCTCAAAACAACTAAGGTGTAATCACCAAACTTACGAACGTATATCAAGACAATAAGCACATTACGTACAACACTCTTATGGGCATATTTCACAACGAAGAACACAACATAACCATTTCAAATATTGGCCCAAAGAACATAGCTTTACTCAATCAACAACAACAACTACATATAGTAAAGCATTTAACATAAGCAAACCAAAGCTACTAATGTGTGATCCAAGTTTTCTCTTTGTAAGAACATAGGGCCTAAAGTAACAAAATTTGCGTAAAGCGTATAGAAAGATTACTTGCCTTTGTTTCTAGTTAGGCTTACGAATCTACTGCAGAATGTCGATAAGGATTGCACCTAGGTCGGTCGCTCTTTCTCTCTTTTCTTCTTCTTCTCTTCTTCTTCTCTCCTTTTCTCCTTCTCTTTTCTCTCTGGCGGTTTTCCTCCCCTTTTCCCTGTTTTAACCGACCCCTTAGGCTGATGGGGAGTTATACTAAGTGTTGTGTAACTCCCATATCTCTTAGTAGGGACTATTTTGGTAATTTCTCTTAATTACCTTAAATTCTACTTTTAACCCCTTTCTCTTGCTCTTCTATACTTTATGTAACTAAGTCTCATAACCTACAAAATTAATTAAGTTGCATTTAAGGTTGGCTTTTAAGTATTGAAAGTCACGCTTAAAAGTCACGGGGTATGACAACATGCCTCCAAGTCGGCATTTCTTTTCTCCAGCTCGGCTACTAAAGAGTTAGTTGTAGCCCATTTGACTTCCGCCTCTTCTTTCTGTCCTTGAAGTTTGTTGACTTCTGACTTCAAAGACGAGATGTCCTGAGAGGCTGTTTCGAACTCCTTAGCTTTGGCCGCTAGATGACTTAGCAGCTCATCACCTCGGCTGATAAGCTCTGACAGTTGTACCTTCAGCTGTTTCACCAAAACTAAAGGTTAGTGAAATGTCTGGATGTAAGGCTTATATCAAGAAAAATTATCCCATACCATGGTAGAGTTGATGTGAACGGAATTAACCAGACTGCCCCAAGATGCGACTGAGAATCGCTGCTTGTCTATGGGCAGAATTAGACTGTTCATCCTTTTGGCGACGGCCGGATTCATCACTGTTTCTGCCTCATCAAACTCGCCCACCGTCAAAGTTTGTTGTTCTTGGGCAGGCGGCATCTCGGCCTCAGGGACAGGTGCGTCTTCCCTCTGCCTCTTTCCCAGTACAGAGCCTTCACTCTGCTGAGTTTGGCCGAGATCAACTGGAGCTGGACTCCTCAGAGAGACCTCGGCCCCTTCCTCTGCCATAGTAATCAGAATGTAATAATGGCTTGAAGGAAAAATTTACGGGCTAGGAAATGTGAAATACCTGGGGCGGCAGATTCAGAAGCAACTACAATTGCCTGGTTCACCTCAGCCTCAGCAACATCTTCAGCTGGGGGCAGCCCCTGAGCAGCCTCAGCCCTTGCCTTCGCTGCCTGAGCCTTCTTGTGAGATGCAGCCTTAGCAATTTTGGCTGCAAATTCTTTACCTCTGGGAGGCATGGAACCTGCATGAAGTACATAAGTTTGTAAATGGCAGCAGATAAAGAAGAGAAAAAAGGTATGCAAGAAGTACAAGAGCATACCACGAACTATCTCCAAATTGTCGGGAGAAAGGGGCTTATAATGGGGACTTGAAGCTAAAGAGCTCAGGTCGGCCGCCTTCAAAACTGAGTCATTTACTCTATGCCAGTCGATGACCGTGGGCAGAGAATACACTTGGCTGCCTCATCACAATACTCCGGGCTCGGCTTCATGTTATCGGCCTTACCCGACTTCCATATATCTAGCCAAGGCAGCCCTAACTTCTTGATATAAAAGAATCTCCCTTTCCAGTTCTTTTTGAAAGTGTGAATATGGACAACGAAGTTAAATTCTTCAGGTGTGACTCTCTTGGTAAAATAATACCAACTATCAGAAGATCTACAGGAGAATAGACTCCTAAAGATTCTCTGGTCGAAAGGAATCTCGGATGCTCTAAGGAATAAGAAAAAGATAGAATAATTTTCAAACTGTTAGGCTTGATCTGAGGAAGCCTAAGGTTGTAAGAGTGAAGAATCCTAAACAAAGAGGCCGGGACGGGAAGACGAAAGCCTGAATGAAAGTACTCCTCGTAGATAGCCTCATATCCCGCAGAAGGGTCATAGGCTGTTTGATTGGCCGAAGGAAGAATGGGGTTGAATTGTTCAACATCAATGTCATACATGCCACATATCAAAGACACATCAACCTCGGACAAGGTGCAGAAGGCCTCTTGAACCTCGGCCGAAGGGGACCCCCTGTAAACTACCCCATCGGCAGAGTTGAAACCCTACATTTGGGCGGGGCAACAGCAGTTCCCGGAGGAGGGATGGTTTCTGCCTGCTCCGGCGAAACCTCAACCACAGTAACGGCTCTGCTAGGCAGAGCACATCCACTGGGGCCGGCGGCATCACCAGCGCCACTCAACAGCTGAGCTAGAGGACGGCCGTCAGAAACAACCGTCTGCTCCGGCGATGGACTGAGGGTCCCTTCATTACCGATGTAAGAAGCTCCCTCAGAAGGATTTTGGGAATCAAAGGCAGAAGACATGGTAACTAGGAAAGGAAACTTACAGAAGAGTTGCCGAAAGAGAAGGAAGAGAACCACCGAAGGAAGGGAAATCGACGCCGGAAGCTGACACCGGAGAAAACAAGTTGTGGAAGGAATCAGGCCGAAAGTAAAAGAGTGAAAAAATGAAGAGGAGACCTATTTATAGGCAAGGTACTCAGCCATCCCAACGGTCACCTCGAAAGAGCCGACCTCGATCCTCACGCCACATTTAAATTGGCTGGCATTGAATCTCGTACCTCCCTATTTGAAAAGCTGTACCGCCGCTGTCACCTCGGTCTGCACAATCAGTAAATGTTCAGTACCATCCAATCAACAACATTAAATGCGCAGTACGAAGCAATCCGCAATCAACACGTCATAGTGAAAGGACTACCCATTAAATACATTGAAACGATTAGCCTACCCATCCCAGTCAGCTCGGCCAGTCTAATCTGGGGGCATAATTGATGGGCCAAAATCTGACCTGCTCAGAAAGGACAAACAGTCAACGGTAGGTTAAACGGTCAACGTAACTCAGGTTCAGTTACTTGACGGGGTAATATCGGCTACAATGCATCTCGGCCAAACGGCTATAAGCGCACCTTGGCCCCAAAGGCCACATCTTAGCCTCGGATCCATCAAGGCCGGTAATCGCAGCCACCTAACAGGCCATCGTGATAGGCCAACCTATGCACTCTGAAGTCAGCCACTTGCACCTCAGCAAGCTGACCCCATAGCCCAGGCCGTCACAGATACTTTTGGTTGTTTCTGGAAGGCTTAACCTCGGCTCTAGAAGTTTACCCTGGGTAATTCAACCAGGTGAATCTCCTAGCCAGGTGTCCCAAGCCAGCTTACTCAGCACAGTGCCACTTGGCGAGCATGCAAAAGTAAGATTCATCAAAAGTGACCTCCCTGCATGTCACAATTTCTGGACTCTGCCCATGCATTGGCTGAGGCAGTCATATAAAAGGCAGAAAACAGGAGAGAGAGAAGGACAAGTAACAATTCACAAATTACAACTATGACTCATCTTCCTCACAGTGAAAAACCACCAGGTTTACCAGAAAACCTTTTTCATATAAACTACCATCAGTATATAAACCTCTCCTAAAATGGCCTCCACTGACTTGACCGTCGGAGGATATTACCTGGGGCCATAGACCCCGGGTCCTCTGACCTTGTTCCTTTGTGCAGGTCGGCCAACAGCCCATTAAGGACAACTGATGGAGTAGAGACGGCATGACCCCAACACTTTAATTATTACTTGGTGATAAATCTGACATCATCAAATTGGCGCTAGAAGGAGGGCCTGAACCTCCGTCAAATAAGTTTTCTTAAGTGCACTATTCAAGGATTTGAGTTAGCTCTGATGGGAAAAGTACCACGAGAAGGGTTGGGGGAGTCCTCTAATCCTCATCGACGCAGAGATACCCATTCTGGTCAGCCTGGACAGGGTTCCAGAGGACCTGAACTGGGTACGAAAAAGGCACCAGCGGTGACGGTGGATGAGCGAAATAAGGCCATGAAGCACGTGGATGAGAACTTAGAAGTGTTTGAGGCCGTGGTGCAGCGCCTCAAAGGAAAACATCGAGAGGTTGAGGATATGGAGGAGGATCTCATCCCTCTCCATCCCATAGAGAAGACTCAGCAGCAATCCTCTCATGGTCCTCAAGGCTTCATGGCAGACGCCAGAAGGGGCAGTGTAGGAGCCCCAACCGTGAGTCGATGCCCTTGCCTAGGCATCGCCTCGGCATCAGGCCCCGGTCTTTTAAAAGTGTGCGTCAAGAGGCAGATCGTCATAGGCCGAGGAGCCATCATGAAGAACCTAAGCCGGAGTACATGAGGGTGATTCAAGAAAGTCCATTTTCTTGGGACATTGCGGAGTACTTGGCACCAGACAACTTCAAGGTACCAAAGATGGACACTTATGATGGAACCTCTGATCCTACCGATCATCTCTTCCAATTTCAGACAGCCATGAGCTTGAAAAATATCCCTGATCCACTGCGATGTAAAACCTTTCCATGTACTTGCGGGGAAAGGCCAGAAGATGGTTCCATGAGCTTCCACCGCAGTCAGTGGACTCCTTCAGACAATTGGCGCAAAAATTCAAGTCTCAATTTGTTTCTAGTGCGCCTTTTATTAAAAACTCTTCACACTTGATGACCTTGAGACAGGGTCCTGAGGAATCAGTGTTGAAGTACATGCAACGCTTTTCGGATGAATCACTGCAGGTCAGTGATCGAAATAAAGGAGTAAAAGCAGCTGCCTTCATTAATGGCCTTCGAGCAGGCCGCCTCTTCTCTCAGTTGGCTGAAGAGGGGCCTACAACATTGAGGGAGTGCTTGGAGAAGGCCCATCAGTTTGCCCGAGGTGAGGAGGCAAACCGGTTGAAAAAGGAAGCCGAGCAAAGTTCTCGGCGGGAAGCTCGGCCCAGTTCAAAGGGTGACCGACGTGATGAAAAATGCGATCGACGAAGTGTGTTTGATCGCCTAGGTGGCCGAGGTAAACTGGGCAGGGAAGGTCTGCCCCTGTTAGCCTCTAAAGATAGAATTTTGGTTGTGATGGAAAGAGATGGATTGAGGACGGACCCTAAACCTCTGGCAGGTCCTAGAGATAAGAGGGATCCTAAGTTGTACTGTCGTTATCATCGGGATGTCGGCCATGACACAGAAGATTGTCGACAGTTAGCTCAAGCGATTCGAAAGTTGATTGAGCAGGGGCACCTGAAGCAGTTCTATGATCCATGCTCACGTCTTCATAATCGCTTGGACTTTCGGAAAAGTTCTCAGAAGGATAAGTGCCGACCTGAGACTCCACCTCGGCGTCCCAGGTCGGACGATGATGAGGACCGAGGTCGACATGAAGCTACAGTGCAGCCTCAAGTCAAACTCTCTATCCCCAGCTAATCGTCAGGGTCTGGGGAGGGTGAGAGGCAGGCAAACAATACCCTTATCCTAAGGGATAGAGAGTTTGCTTCCAGTGAGACCCTCCGCTCTATATGTACCTGCACAAATATCATAATAATAAAAATATATACTAGTGAAACTATTTTATTAAACCTTTACAAAAGTATTCCGATATTAAACTAGTCATAATAGTGAACATGCACAAATAATTGAAAGAAAAAGACCGAAACAAGATATGCAAAGTCAAACTAAAGCGCAAATACTATCTAATTTTCTAAGTATGCTCTAAGGTGCCTTATATCTTGTCTACCCCTCCTTAACTTTAATATTCTGCCTCCATGAACTCCTATCATGGATCATGTCCTCAGAGAGGTGCAACTCTAGTAAGTAATGCTTAATCTGCTCATCCCACGTCAGTTTGGACCTGCCTTTACTCCTTTTTCCTTCTACCTTGAAGCTTTCAATTGCTCTGATAGACGCCGTTGTCTGTCTCTTCTTGACATGCCCAAACCATCTTAGTCTTTCGTCTCTTATCTTATCTGTTACACTAGTCACCCCTAACTTTTTTCTGTATACCTCATTTCTTATCTTGTCTAACCTTGTATGCCCACACATCCACCTCAGCATCTTCATCTCTGCCACTTCCATTTTCTGTGACTGTGTCTTCTTGATGACCCAGCAGTCTGTTCCATATAACGTTGCCGGCCGCACTGCCACCCTATAAAATTTTTCCTTTAATTTAATTGGAAAATTCTTGTCACACAGCACCCCTGAGGCCGCCCTCCACCTACACCAACCTGCTTGAACTCGGTGTGCTATGTCACTTTCTATGTCCCCATCTTTCTGTACAAATGATCCTAGGTACTTGAATTTACTTACCTTTGGGACCACTTGACCATCGATGGTAAGTTGGTTATTCTCCTCGTCGGCCAACTTATATTAAAAGAGTTTTATATTTCTTTGACTGGCACATGCATATCTCCCCTGTATTGGAAAAGTACTCAAAGTACTTTAAATCTTATGATCCAACATTGTATAATGTTATGTGATCCATTGATAGGAGATTGAGTATTTTACTAACACCCCGCTGTCTGGGGACTTCTTATGACTCCGCAAATAGTGAAAAGGAAAATGAGTTTTTTTTTTAAAAAAAAAAGAAAAGGAAAATGTGTTCCATCTATTTAAAAATTATTGTTTTATTTTTGGTGATGTGTTCTATAAAAAATATTATTACTTTACACGAAAGGAAAGACATGAATAGCCAAAATTCCGATTAAACCCTCCCAGTTACCATTGCAAATAACATAGAAAAAGTTTCAGGGTATAGTTCAGTTGTTATTCGGTAGAATATTGCAATTAGGAGGGCGCACGTCCAAACCAGAACATGTGCGACGTGTGTGCAATACTACTATCTAGGTCAACAACTTCTTCGACCAAAGTATCCGATCCAATTAGATTAAAGAGTTATTGGCCTAGTTTACAGTAGACACCTTTTGTGCGTAGTCTGATAAAAGCTTTACCAATCTAGGCTGTCTTTGGACTTTTAATTTATATCCTCTATGTGACGATAAAAATCTAAAAAACAATGTATGACCTTTTACCATTAGAAAAAGAAAAATAGAGTTTGGCAATAAGGACGAGAAATAAATATTATTAAGCTAAAACATGTCCAACGAAACTATGGATCAAGTGAACAAGCATAATACTTTTTAGGGATAATTACCTTTTGCCCCCTCAGTGTTTGTCATAATAGCCAACATCCTCCTTAATGTTTAAAAATACACCCTTAACCCCCTGATGTTTGAAAAATGCCCTTACCCCCATAAATTTAATTAAAAATTGTTATTTAAATATATATAATATGAATTGCCTATTTTGCCCCTCTTCTTTATCTCCCCTATCCTGCCCCCACCCTCCTGTGGCCGAGCTCCCTCTTTCCGGCCGGTCTAAGCCTATCCAATTAGGTCTAATTCCACTGGTTTTGTTTACGTCTGGGAGGGAAGATAAATATTCTCAAGAAGGGTCCTTTAATTTGGAATCTCACCATAACCTTTTTTTCCAAAGCATTTACAATGAACAGTAATCCCAGAAAATAGATGGAACATGGAAAGAGGACATAAAATTTTTGATTCGACTTCCTTTACTTAATTGGTTTGCATTCACATTTTAGAACACTCTTCTTATGCTATGTTCTTATTAATACACACACTCTTTGTGTTCTTCGTCTTCTTCATCTTTTGTCTTTTGCCTACTTTTTTTTTGTTGTTGTTGAAGGTCTTCTCCATTCTGGTATTTTATGTATATTCAATTCAAGCCCCTTGCTTTGATTACTTTTCCCCCTCTCTCCATCGTCGGAAAACTTCAATTTCCACCACCACCTTTAACCGCATCCTTCCGGTCACTCTCACGGTAGCCGGGAAGTTTCATTGCCGCCAAAAGTTTCTTCAATCAAAGCTCTAAATTTTAACTTTTTTTTGGTGCGTCTTTAATTAACTCTTCTGCTGAAATACAACAGCGTTTTGACAAAAATTAATTTCTGTCGGTTGCTTTCTTCTTCCTTTTTCTTTAGCTTTTGTTGACATCAGTGAATGAAGATCCACTGGTTTTAAGTTTTGCTGGGGAAGAGCTTTGCGTCCAATCCGTAGGGCTTCTTCACATTATTTAGCTGTTGGAAACTCCATAAGCTCCTACATTTGTGATGTTTACGAATTTCCAAGGCACTGAGAAAGTAAAAGCAGCTAGATTTGAACTGGATTTCGCTAATATAAGAAAAAGTGAGTGATTTTCTTTTACGTTGGACTGTTTTTGAAAAAAATTTCCAACGGTTTAGTGTCAACAAATATATGTCCATTTCTCATTTATGTTCTTTTTTGGAGCACTGTTTCGTTTTGATGGATATGTAAGAGAAAAATAATATAAGGTTTGTTGAACTGGGTAATACAAATGAAAAGGCTGGTTCTTGGTTTAGTATTCTGGGTTTTTCTTGCTCCAAGTTTTATGTATGCTCAGAATCCTTCTCTGAACGATGATATTCTTGGATTAATTGTATTCAAAGCGGATATAAAAGACCCAGAAGGAAAATTGGTGTATTGGAATGAAGATTATGAGAGCTGTTGCAACTGGAAAAGGGTAAAACAAAGGGGCAAAATAGGCAATTCATGTCATATATATTTAAATAACATTTTTTAATTAAATTCGGGTGGGCAAGGGTGTATTTTTAAAACATGAGGGGGTTAAGGGTGTATTTTTAAACATTAAGGAGGGTGTTGGCTATTATGCCAAACACTGAGGGGGCAAAAGGTAATTATCCCTACTCTTTACACAATGAGTAGGGAACGGATGGTTATTGTCCTTTGTGACGTATTAAAAGTTGTGAACTACTCTTGGGAAGACCAATCGCGTGTCCAATGATCTTCAAATCATGATGAACTTTTGCTCGGAAGTCAGGATAGGTGAATGCCTTGTATTTTGAGCTCCTGATCACGGTATCATCATATGGGAACACAAAGTACCCGATCGATATGTGATGACGCCTTCCGGACGAGATCTGACAAGGCAAAATATGAGGTAAAATATGAGGCCTCCAATCACGCGACGCTACGTGTACAAAAAGGCCCGCTATTTATTCTTTTCTTTTTTTTAAAAAAAACTCTTTTACACACGTGGCGTCGCGTGATTAAAAGCCTTATATTTTGTCTTGTCAGATCTCATCCGGTGATCCTTCTCTTTATGCCCCTTCACTGTCTGTTTGGCTGCTATATAGGTGTCGTCACTTAAGTCCTATTTGTAAACACATTAAAGCATTCTCAATAGTCAATCATATGTAACTCAAACAAATATATATATATATATATATATATATATATATATATATATATAATCATATGAATCCCATAACAAAATACAACTAAATGACTATGCAATCATAAAATTCCAAGTTTTTCCTGTCTCCAGGTTTTAGAGCTATTATAAAACTTGTTTTAGAGGACCAAATTTTTATTAAATTAAATAGGAAGTCATACGCTTAATACGTGTGATCCATTTTCATTACCAAATGATTCTAAATTTTATTTCAAAAAAAATGATTGTTATATTTTATTTTACCTTAACTGGAAAAAGGTTTTTTCTTAGTCATAGTCACACTAAATTTAAGATTTAATTATTTTCACTAAGTTCTGTACATGTCCCTTTTCGTGTAAATTCGACTAATAATGTCTAATTATTCATTTCTGGTTAACTATCTACCTGCATCTCCTTTGCGAATTTCTAGATCCACTGTGTATTCATGCATGTACATGTACATTTAAGAGATTCCGCATGTGTTGTATTTTTTTCTCTTACACGGAAAAAAAAAGTTTGCATATCACAACCATATACCATGCATAAGATGTAATTTATTCAAGAATTGCGTCCTTCACATTGGCGTGTGTATGCATCCATGTCTCTCTCTCTATATATATATAGCATACAAGTATTAGCCCCAAAACACAGATTTAGAATGAGTGAATTGGGGATGGTTTTCACATCCAAACATCTACTATCTTTGAAGAGTAGTTGAAGTCCACCAACTTCATCTTGATGCGAAGTAGCCAGCACAGTACTATCTGTGTGAGCATCAATGCCCAAAGCTTGCTGATCATCAGAGACATTATCAGAACATTTGGGACAGCGATACACTCTAATATTTCCTGAAGATGCTGGCAAGCCTTGGTTTCGGTTGAATCTAGATTTAAATTCAAACCCAAAAGGCTTCAAATGTTCTTGTGACTATTCTCAACTGGTGGTTTCCATATTCTTCAGGTGGAGTCCTTGAGGGGGGAAAATCCAGTTGGAAAACATGTTATCAATAACAAAGGACGTTCTCGATACGCTAAGCTCCTGCGTATATACTTTTATTGGTCTAGCTTAGATCGTCGGGATGGAAAATGATGCTGATAATATGAGACGTTAAGTACAACGTACGTGACAAAATCCTCTCATCACATTTTTAAGTACTTACAACATTACTTGACAAGTCATTTCTCCTATTTTTTCCTTTCCAATAAATTTTGAAATATATGTGTTTGTAGTTGTTTTTCATTAAAAAGAGGCATTAAAAAGAAAGATGTTAGGAAGAGGATTTCATCCTAATATTACTAGTCTAAATTCAGAGGATACTTCGGCACTGATCAAAGAGAACTATCTACTTTTGATAAATGAACAACTATAGTATATGAAATAAATGGTTATAATACATCTTGAAATAAGCCACTCATCATCATCATCATCATCCGTACCCAGTATATCCCAACGACAACAAAAGCTATCGTCAGGGTCTGGGAAGGGTAAGTGGTAGGCAGACAATACCTCTATCTCAAGGGATAGAGAGTCTGCTTCCAGTGAGACCCCCGGCTCTACCTGCATAAATGACATGATAATAGGTATTTGTAAAAATAACTCTACATGTAATTTTTTTTGTCTCTAACCACTTGAGGCAGACTCTATCCAAGCATACTTCAGTCTGAAGGTCAATTGACGGACAATCACCAAAAAAAATTAAAATCTGATCACTGTGTAGATCATGTTTATAAATACGACAAAACTTGCGGTGGAGATAACTCAGAAGATTTTGGATCTTCTTCAAGGACAACGAAATTGCTGTCCAAGTCATTATTTGGGCGGGTTAACTAACGCTTGCATTTTTAAATAATGTATTTGTCTTAAATAATAAAAATATTCAATAGACCATTGAATTTTATTTAGCATAAACTCTGGTCCTTGGATCACGTATGTGACGAAATATTTTTTGCAACTAGCATCTTTTACTATATAATAATTCAGGATCCGGCCTTATAAATAAATATATAGAGTGTCTCACTAGGTTTAGAATAGGCGTCCACTTGCCCACATGTTAACTCATTCTTCAGTTCTCTATGTGTATGGACTTGTATATTATTGTCCCCATGACATAGACCAACTGGTTCCGGGCAGAGGTTCTCGAAAGGGAGGTCAGGGGTTCAATTCTTGTCAAAGGCAAGAGAGCCTTTTTCCAACAAGTGCATAGTGTGGGAGCTTCCTTGGCCTGTAGGCTTGCCTGCAGTGCTGAGGGTTCCTTATGCAGACTACTGTGCAGTGCTGAGGGTTCCTTATGCAGACTACTGTGTATATGAACAAGCTCCTGCTAGCAGGCCGTTGGATACCTGATTTACATCCAGTGCTGAGGGTTCCTTATGCAGACTACTGTGCAGTGCTGAGGGTTCCTTATGCAGACTACTGTGTATATGAACAAGCTCCTGCTAGCAGGCCGTTGGATACCTGATTTACATCCCTACACTACATTTGAGACTGGGTGTGACAGGGACCCTTACTGTTGGGGTTAACCTTTGTATATTATTATATTAAGATCATGAACTTGAATTAACAATCCATTCTTCCCATATAATGGCTTTTACGAAAGGGTGTATCATTTTAATTTAAGAAGTATTCTCTTCTTACACAATTTAACTAATTATTGACCGAATCATTAAATGGCATATATACTAATTGTTTTTGAGATATATATTATGAATTAAGTATCAATGCAAAGTCTACTTAAGCCACGACATTATTTTGATATATTTTAGTAGATATAATATATTATAAACAGACTTAATAATTGATAAACCAATTGTAATACATAATTGTCTAAAATAACAATTACTAATTTATATATAAATCATGTAAAGTAAAAAAAGAAAAAATAATAACAGGTATGTAAGTGTAAAAAAAATATAAGAAGTTGATAAGCCTCATAGGAATTCAGTTTCAAAAAAGAAAAAATCATAGGAATGTGATGCAAATACGACTTGGGAGTCTAGGTTAACTGCAAACATGGCATACTATTTATAAAAACTGTTCGCTTGCAAATTTTGAGACGAGAGTAGTTGTACCCGGTAATATATATATATATATATATATATATATATATATATATATATATATATATATATATATATATATATATATATCTGTGTGTGTATGTATATTTGTTATGACCCGAAGATATATATATCTCTGTGTGTGTATTTGTTACGAACCCATATCTTCGGGTCAGTAAATAAAGAAATAATAAATAGAAAAGAAAATATGAGTTGGATTTAAATGAAATTTAGCTAAGATAAAAAAATTTGAATAAGAATTAAGTAAGATAATTACCGTAGAAATTTTTTGTAACACAACATTATTTAAATTGATAATACAAACTAGATTAAATCGACATACCTGAATTAGTAGTGTTTAAGATATGATCAAACAACAAATTACTTTAGTAGTATATCGGCATGCGACTAAAGTCGGTAACAAATATTTTGTAAGTTACCTAACAAAACTAAAACAAGACCATTAGATAACAACTTAACCTACTAGGATAGAATAAATCAAAAGAAAAAGACATGACACAAATATTTAGTTCCATTTAAATAAAAAGAAAAAGGAAATTACACGTAAGAAATATTACTACCCCTCTTACACATTAGGATGGAAGAGAAGACAAGTAATCTCTTCCATCCCTATAAAATCGGACAATATAAAGAAAAAGGAGAAAGAAGAAAGCTTACCCGCTTGTCATAGATGTCATGCATGAAATCTCACATTTTCTTACCTTACCCAACCACTCCACTCACTCTTTCCCCCCTCACTTTCCTCTTGATCGGCCAACCCTTTAGAAAAGGGGATTTCCCCTCTTTCTTCAATATTTCACCTTCCACTCTTCCCTAAGTTCTAACCAACATTGTCTTCTTCTTCCAAGAAAGAGAAAACAAAATCTTCAAGTATTTTTCTCCCTTAAGAATCGAGAGCACAGAAGAGGAGGAAGAAGAGAAAGATTTTCTCTCTTCATCACACATCATACTCTAAGACAATGGCTAAGACACCCTCCTTCTTTAGGCATGAAAATCGAATCTTAACGGAGTCAAGGAGCAAGAAGAACCAATGTAAGGATACAGACAAACATGAGCTTAAGTACTTTTATTTAACACATTCTAAAATTGCTCATCAATTCTCTTTTGTTGGAGCAAAATCGTGGTCACCCTAGACAAAGAAGGAAGGAAGATAACTTTAAGAATCTCCAAAGGTATGATCTTTATTAAGAATGGATGCTAGAAAACTCTGTGTTTCTTTTAATTTGCTCACTTCACATTTTTCTCACCCTTTTTGGCTGTGCTTATCCTCAAGGAGCAAGAGGATGAATCTTCAATCTAAGACCAAGAAGAAGGCTTGTAGGTCACTCATCAAGGATGAATCATCAAGGATGAATCATCAAGTATAAACTTGAAGCAAGTGAAGTAGGTAAGTACATCTCTTTGATTCTTCATGTCATTTCCAAAACTACTAAGTAAGTTCCATAAGAAAATGGATCAAACATGGTATGTTCAAGGCTAAAACTCTATGGGAAAACAAGTAATGAGACTTACAAATATGTTTGATTATGTTAAGGACTAAGTATAAGAACATTCAAGCTATATTAAGATGAATAATATATGTTGACACCAAAATATGAAATGAGGCTAAAAGGGGGTTTTGGGGTCTTAAAGTGAAGAAATAATCATGACTAATAGTAGATATAAACATGTTCAGATAAAGGAGAAAAGACTATATGGAAGAAGAAACAAATAAAGTCTTGCATGAAAAATGAAGAATGAAGAGGTATATTGATGTGTTTGGCCATAAAGAGGATTTTGAGCAAGATTAGTATATAATGAAGTAGGATGATGATTCATGTATTTAGCTAAGATTTAATCACAAGATTCTTGTTCCTACATGATGATTTTGGGGACTCCTCAACTCAAGTATCTCTTGGCCATGAGGGGGCATTTTTGCTAGATTAATTTATGATGGAGTATGAATATGGTACATGTACCTAGTTAAGGTATAATGACAAGAATTCTTGCACTTAATGATGACTTGGTGACCTCTCCATGTCCCATTACATTTTCGGCCAAGACACCTCCAACCCCCCTTGATTGGACAAAAATTTAGTTTTGGTAATATTTAAGATTAGTATAGTGTGACACGTAATGATTACAAGACCTTTAGGGGGATTGGATATATGTACTTAGAATGAAAGGTTTAAATCATTTGATATCCAACGCTTTGTAATTTTGGAGAAGTTAATGTCACTAATTGAGACTAAAGGAAATTTTCGGTCATAAAGTGTTGTTACACCTAAGAGAGGTAAATTATGAAGTAAGTGTATAAAAAGAATGATATGTACGTGATGGTATGTAAATCACCCATAGGGTGTATTTCAAGGGGTAATTTAGGTATTTCATAAGAATGGATCTTAAGGAGAATGTATAAAAATTGTAGGAGACATATGGGTATTTGGTCAAATTATTTGGATTAGGAGCGATAAATAAATTAAGAGGAAGAATCATGAAGTATGTTGGACAAAAGTAGTAGATGTGAAGAAAGAGAATTCAAGTCATATTGTTTTGATTCATGTGAAAATTATGTAGTGTGTAAAATGGACCTCAAATAGGTATGTATGAGAATATTTTAGAAAAAGGGTTTTCCTTGGACTCATGTATCCTCGGTTTTAAGTATCTTAAAGGGTATGGATTTATTTGAGTCATGATAGGAATAATAGTTGTTAAGTTGTAAATATATGGAATGGTATAACTCTCATATTCATGAGTACTTATATTGAGTTTGAACTTAGGATGCATATGTCGTAAGATGGATATGGATTATGGACATTGGATAAATTGGCATACATGCATAACCATATGAATATTATAAAGAATGGTATACATACACACACACACACATAAATCGTATATGTGCATCGGTTACAAGACGTATTTCGAATATGTTGTGTTACGGGTAGACAAGATAAGGTATTTTCATATGGATTGGAATATATTATACGTATAAGACTTAATGGACATTAAAATAGATTAGTATATACATATAAGCTGTATATGAATATTGGAATGGATTAGTAATTATACACTTAAACGAATGGACATTGGATGGATTAATATAAACACATAACCAAATGGATATCTTATAGATTAATAAATATACATGTATGGACATGGATCATGGTGCACATCATTTTGCATAAGTTCATTTATTTCCAACATTGAAAATTTGCATATTGCATTTGGTTGTGAAATCATGCACCCACCGTGGATGGAAGTGGTCATTGACCAAATGGACATACATTACATCGTTTATAACATCTGCACCATTGTGATATTATCATGGTGTAAATAATATGGATAATTATACACGACATGTTGCGAAAACTCATTGGATTTGGATATAAAAATTTGCGTCTTGCATTGTTTGTCAAATCACGATACCCACCGTGGATGGGATATGGATATAGACATGGATATGGACTGGTCACTGATCAGATATGGATATGGATATGGACTGGTCACTGGCCAGATATAGATATAGATATAGACATGCATTGCATTTTTATAACTTTGTATCATTTTGCATCATCATGGATTATGGACACTACTTGGACATGGAATCGATATGGATATGGATTTTCACTATTTTATGAATATGAACTATTTTGGATTATTTTTATGGATATGGATCATTATGGATTTACGCCACCTCATAGATATAAAATATCATGAATATGCATTATGGACATAGAATGGAATGGTATATTATATGGATCATCATGGAACATTCTATGGAATAGATTATCATGTATAATTAAATGGATATAGAATATCATGGAAAAACTAATTGAATATGTACTTGAAATGGAAAATATAAGAATATGGATTTGAATTGAAATTTATGTGGACAATTATAAACACATAGGAGAATTAGAAGACTATAGGAAATGGGTTTAAAATGGATTTGCAAAATTAATTGGAACATCATGTGTATGGATTCATTTGAAATAAATGTATTAAATTTTATTTGTGAATCGAGATGGATAATTATGTTCTTTATTTTTGTATTATTATTTTAGTAACCCGTCTCCGTATATTTGATCCCATGGAAGATCTAAGGGGTCTACTGTAGGATCTGCAAAGCACCACTAGAAGGGGGAGTTGAATAGTGGGTGCGGAAAATGTGGTTTTTAAAATAGTTTTAAACCAAAAACCAACTTCTGAAAACAGTTTCTGTTTTCAGGACTAGTTTTAAAACGTTTTGAAAACTAGGTTGCAGGTCTTCAAAAATTCTGAAATTTAGAGAGAACTTAGCCTCTGATGTTATGAGTATCTCCTAAAAATTTCAGATCAAAATTCAACTTTTAACCCCTTGAAAAATCATTGATGGTCAGATTACGCAAATCTGCCAGAACCGGTAGTCTGATTTGAAAATTTTATTCCTATTTATTCTTAACTCCAAATGCTCTGAAAATTTAATGATTAACCCTTATTAGTTGTATTTAAACGGGTTGAAACAGTTTTGAAAAATTCTTTTGGGAAGTTAGTCAAATACGATCAAAGTCTCAACCTTTGCAAGCCTGAAAATCAGACTGCACTAGTCTCAGAACTTTGGGCGTTTGGATGATTTATACTTATCCAAAAGGGTTGAAACTTGCGCCAAAAGAACCTTAAAACGTGTGGCTATAACTCTGGAAAGTTTCGTAATTTTTGAAATTCGTTTACTATTTTTACCAACAGGATCAAAAATGACATAGTGCTGAAACTGAAAGTAAGTGCTGAAAGTAAATAACACCAGGAATTTTATACTGGTTTGGTTATAAACAACCTACTCTAGTCTTCGAGGACACCTTCCTCGGTTAGCACTAATCACACAATACAAAATATCACCTTACCACAGGGTTGATAAAGTTACACACCAACTCCAACCCTTTACAAACCTTGGATGAGAATACAATGATCACGAACACCACCACCTTGCAAGTGCAAGATTGACCACACATTGATCAATCTTTTACAATGATAAAGAGTATAGGGTGGTATGTAAGAAGCCAATTCAAGATGTATGAATATGAATACAATAGGCTTTTAAAGAGAAGAAAGAAAGAAGTGTAGAAAGAGAGACTAGAAAAACGTTTTTAATCTTGTATGCTTGTAAGACTTGTGTTGTTTTTGTCTTGCTCTCTTCTTTCCTTTTAACATTTGTGGCCGCCCCCCTATGATGCCCTTCTCCTCTTGAAAATTATCTTCTAAGTCCTTGGAAGAGTGTATTGCATCATTGTGACATTGTCTTGCTTACTTGGCACCTCCTCATTGGATGATCATTAAGCTCTTGCTTACTTGTCACTTATTGATTGGATGGATGTTGTCATCACTTGATGACTAGATAAATCTGAAATCAAACCTCAAAAAGCATGTGCCAATTAGCCATAAACTTATTACCATAAGTCACAAAATTATCCCACTTATTTTGCAAGACAAATAACTCCAATTTACCATGCAAGAATTCGGCCATTACTCCTCTTGCACATGCTGAAATTTCAGCATGTGTAACATTTGCATTTCATTCAAAATATTGCCAAGTTTACTTTGATTTTATCCAAGAAATCAATCACCATTTAGTACAAGACATTCTTATCATTTTTGGAATAAAAATTGATCACCAATAGTCCCTAGAATTCGGCCAACATACATTACACAAATGCTGAAATTTTCATCATGTGTGATATTCAAAGATATCACCAAATGTATTCCATAATATATTAAAAACATTGTCATAACATCTTTCAATTAATCCACATGATTCAAGATAGTAAAATATGGCTCATTAACTTGAGAAAATCGGCCAGCATATAACTACACATGCTGAATTTTCAGCATGTGTCACAAATGTGACAAAGTTTGAAATGTTACCTTTTGTAGCTCCTTTCTTTATGTCACCAACATTGCATGCTTCATTCTTGGCCAATCAAGATGCCAACAAAGCTCCACATATGCTTCAACATTGCTGGTTTAGGCGTGTGACAATTGTGCATGTGCCGAAATTTATTTTTGCAAACTTTGTAAAATAGTGCACATTTAATTATACACACATGGTATATTCTAATCAGCCCTTAATTGATTTTTCTAGAACACTTTAGAATGTATGAAGTATGTAAAAAGTGTCTAGATACATGTTATATGCCATGCCAAAAATGTTCCATGTCTCGTGTACGTAGAAAACCGAATTTTCGACGTTTATCGATTACCCGATTTTTCTTTAATTAAATTCCAAATTTTTGCACATGTTATATATATTATGTTACACATAATATACATAAATTAAACTTTAATATTCAGCATTTAGGCTGATCTAAAGTGGTGCCTAAGCATGTGACAAAATTGAAATTGGAATCTCCACAATTTGGCCTTAATTAAGGGTGATTTGTGTGTGCCAACATGGAATGATTTTATGGCTGCACATACTATGTAAGCCACGAAATTTGTGGCCTTTTTTGAAGTGTAGGGACTGGCCATCTATTTATGGCAAGTACGTGATACGTTGGCGAAGTTTCGGTATTCACCCGATACGACAATTTTCGGTTTAGAACCTTTTAACGTGTCGTAATAAATTTGTCATCACCATGACTTATATCATATGATATAAGACCTGAATACATTCATAAATATGAGTTAAGTACGGTGGTGTGACGTTAACGTACGTACGTAAAATATATAACGTGTCGGTAGTACGTTGGAATATATGTTTATGTGCCTTTAAAAAAATCTGAATATATATATATATATATATATATATATATATATATATGGTAAATGGCGTGTGGGAGGGAGTAGGAGACTTTCCTTTCTTCAACTTGTTGTCTTTGTGCCTTCTCCAAATATGGCTTCCTTTAATGAACTACTTAGTTTAATTAGCTAAGTACTTCACTGAATGAACTTGTTTAGTTCATTAATGATGGCACCTGAAAATAGTTCAAACACAACAAATGCTTGCCATTTGATGTAAGCTTTAAAGCTTCATGGCTCGTTAGTACGACAACATTATATATGAACTATATAAGGCAAGTTTTATGCAACAACGTGTCATGTCATGGAATATGTCATGCATTTCTTTAATACACGTTTATTTAAATCATGCATTTTGAAATCACTAAAACCCCTTTTTCTCTACATCTACTTGCAGGCGATTCATATTATCGCTCACACTTGTTGTTTAACTAAATTACAGAGAACAGGGAGTACGGTACAGGTTTTATAAAAGACAAGCCACAGATAGAATACCTTTGCTCGATGAAGTATGTTCCAGGAGTTTTTGTTTATTCAGATGGATGATTATGTATTCAGAGCATATAGTGATTTTGGGACATTATGGTTTGTACAAAATTATGATGGATTATAGTTGAGTGCATGTCAATCGTAAATGTTTATCTTTATATTGCTTCCGCTATACCGATTTATGCTTTTGTGTTGACATGCATACGAAAGGTATCGATGCTTTGTACTTCTTTTAATAGAGTACGACGGGTGCACCGTTCCGAAACTCTAGTTCGGGATGGGACGCTACAATATCTGTGTGTGTGTGTTACACTGGTTACATAAAAAAATTAAATTAAATTATGCATTAAACTCATAACCCCCACTTCCCCTTCCATAACCTCCAATCCCATAATTCCGTATTACTCCCCTTAATTTTCTCCCCCACTTCCCCTCTAATTAAATATGTTATAATCCCATTCCCTTCCCCATCCACTCCAACCGGCTACACAAAGAAAAAGAAAACTTCATCGAGAACTAGAAAAGAAAGGGAGAGGAAGAAGAAGAAGAAGAAAAAGAGAAAGAGAAGAAGAAAAAAAGAGAGTGAAGAAGAAAAGGAGAGAAATGTAAGTATCCTATCCGTACTTGATATTTTCTTACAAAATATATGTGTATATTTTTGTATAAAATTCAAAGATCATATATATGTATTTTTGATTACATAAATGGATGCTTGTTTATATTTGTTTGGTTGTGTGTTCATATGTGTATATGTATGGATATTGAATTATGTATTTTATAATAATGGCCGAATCAAATACATGTTCCAGAAGCCCTTATTTTCGACCAAATATATGTGTATATGATATATATATATATATAGCATATGTTATATGTACACACACACGCGCGCATATGTGTGTGTGTGTGTGCGTTTGTTTATATGAAGTTGTAAGTTGTGTGGTATAGGTATATGAAGGCCGAGACGTATAAGTGAATGGAGGAGATATGATTTTCAGCCACCACTGATTTTTGGGCTTAACTGGTGATATAATTTGTTAAGTATATGATTTATAAGTTGTGAAATATGTGGGTTTATATTTGATATGAATTTTGAAATTGTATAGTTTTTGGACAAATTTGATATGGGTAAAAATGGGTTTTTGCATGATTTAGTGGTGGGATAGGGTTGGATATAATATAAGATGGATTTTGGTGGAAAGAGGCGGTGTGTGAGGCACGTGGCGGTGTGTGAGGCACGTGGCGGCGCGTGCGCAAGTGCAGTGTGTTAGGCATGGATTGTACTTGTTGTGTATGGAATTATATGTTAGAAACTATGAGTAGTGTGAATTTTAAAGGTAGGCCGAGGGGTGTAGAGTGTGGGAAAGTAAAATTAGAATTTTGGGGAGTAGGGGAAAGGGCTGGCCGAGGGAGTGGGGCTGGGGTGGTGATTCTGGCGATGGGCAGGGGGCTGGCCGAGGGTGTTGGGGATAAGGTGAGGTGAGTGGGTAGTGGACTGGGGGAAAAAAGTGTACCGAGGGAGATACGTGTATATGTATACATGTGTATGCACATATATGGGCGTGGACATGTATACGTATATAGATACACTTGAATTGTAGTTGTTGGGATATCGGAATTGGTAAATTGATATTTGGTAAACTGCTTTCTTCATTTGGGAAAAAAATTTATTCTCATCGTTTTGCATTTTGTTTAATGTTACCCGAACATGTAATATGACATTTTCGTTGATTTTATCACCTCTTTCTCAATTTGTATTATTTTAAGGATCACGATGCTTTGTCTCTACCTTTATATTGAATACATGATTTCATTTCATTTTTAGGACATAGACAAACGAATTTTGCTAATTCCTTTTCTCTGATACTTCTTGATCCAAACTCAATTAGTTTCTTTTTCTCTTTTGACAACCTTTTACAATGAGCATGTATTTTCATGAATTCATCATACATTTCATCGAAAGTCATCTCGTTATCAGAATCAAAATCGGGAGTAGATATTACCTCTTTCGTAGACTTTGAGTACACTCCTTTATGGGAGATTGATGACATGATGTATGATTTTAGATGAATACCTTGAATCTTAATCAAGTGGATACAAATGCTCCAAACATTTGATTTGGGATGTGCATGCTACAATAAACTCTTTTGTGTGTAATCTTGTCTTCTTCGTGTGGTGTTAAGCCTTTCTTCTTAGAGTGGTGTTGGCCTCGCTCTGATACCAATTGTTGGACCATGCACCTGCAGTAAACAGTACTAAAAGGGGGATGAATAGTAGTTAGCTGAAATTACACTACTACCCTTGGTTAAAATCCCCTTTAAAAACAGAATCTGAGACCTCATCAGATTCAGTGCCTGTGTTTGAAAAATTCAAAAATTAGTGTACACAACTCCATGAATTATAAAACTTTCTATAAATTAACTTCAATGTCTTGAATAGACTCTGTCCAAAAATGAGACAAAAATAAGATTGTTTAGCCCATCAAACAAATAAAAAGATCCAGATGGTCAATCTTGACAGAATCGGACAGAATAATGCTGAACTTGGAAAATGGTTTCTCTTTGATTACCCAACCAAAAAGTTTGATGTTTTATATCAAAACACTCGTTAAGATGTCTAGTTTATGTTTCCAAAAGGCTATGACCTTAAACGATTCTTGATGAAAACAGAATTCAAGTTTTCTTGAAACTGGTCAGATTACAACCAGATTAGAGCAATTATCTTACAATGACTTAAATACTAACTTTCTTTTGCTCAAATCAAGTGATTCTTGTTGCAAATGAATGCTAACAGTCTTAAGTATAACTCCACAAAAAAATCATGAATTTTGAAATTGTTTTGCTATTTTTTTAAAGACGTATGAAGTTGGATGAAAAATACAGTGAAAACAAGCAGAAAACAGAAAAGTGAAAAGAAGACAAGAACACCAAAGATTTATCCTGGTTTGGTCAATGTGACCTACTCCAGTCCCAAGGAACATCTTTCCTTGGATTTCACTATGAAATGCACAAAAATACAACAAGAACCAAGCTTGATCCTTGGGTTAAACACCAACCCTATTCAAGACTTGGATGAACACCTCTATGCAACTCTTGGTTGCAACACCTTTACCACCTATTTGTATAACCTTATAGATTTGGCTAACCAATCTTACAAATGAGACACAGGAGACTTGTAGCTCTATAACAAATATCACAAGAACACATTGGCTACACAAAGAATGAATCAAGAATGAGAAGAAGAAGATAGCAAAACAATGAGCTTCAACTTTAGCTTTCAAGTGTGTGTTCTTCTTCTTCACATTTCTCTCCTATTTATAGTGTGAAATGGCCCTTCAAGATAAGAACTCCAATGTGTCAATATCTTCATCATCAATGCTTAAGTGTCTTCACATCATTGGTTAGCCACATAATTATCTTGTACACTTGGCAACATAAAGAAGAATGATTAGTCCACCTTGAATTTTCAGCATGGCCGATTTTTGCACCTTAATTTTGTTTTGATTATCCTTTGCAAAATGAAGATAATAAGAAGGGAATATACCACCAAGAAACCTTCAGCTCATTCGCAAGATAATAGGGCATGTGAGGTTGAAAATTTTAAACAAAAACAGCTCCATCTTCAGCCATAGCCGTTGGTTATCAAATTGAAAATTCCAAGTTGGCAATTTTGCCAACTAGCTTGTATTTGATTTGTCCACTTGTACACAAGTTATAAAATGGATAAAACAACTTTGTCACAGATTATGGGGGCGTTTTTGAGCTGAAAATAAGTGTGCACCCTCAGATTTTTGAAAGAGAAGTAAACAAATTATAGTTGTCAAGATTATGTCAACATATAATCCAAACTTCTCACTTTTTCTCCTTTGTATGTTGCAATACATTTTGCACCAAGAACACCTTATAATATCTGAAACATGATGATTCAGAGCCTCTAATAACATATATAAGAAGGTCTTCAAGAAAAAACAGAATGTAACATCGAATACTGTTACATATCTCGCTACCTTCGATAAAATCATCAAATGAGAGAATATAATAGAACGCCACCAAATAATCTTCAAGATAATCATAAATCAACTCCAGAATGAATATAATAAGATACTCAAGAGATTTCTTGAGTAAAAATTCTGAAACTGCCTTTGGGATAAAATGACCAAAATACCCCAGGTGAGAGAAAACTCCAGGACTGACCCCAATGGTCAGAAATAGATATAATAATACTTTTGTGATGATAAATAAGAGATAAATATATCCTTGAATCATATTCACCACGTCAAGTACCTACAAAACTTAAAATACCTATTTTGTCATTTTCGGTAATTTGTAGAAACTTCCAAGGCACATTAGTCACAATAAATTTATAATCATCAAAAAATACATAATAACCTCATGATAACATATATAAATCATGGATTAACGAAAACAACCATTTTATCACATTTTATAAAAATATTTTAAAAACACTAGACATCGATCGATCGAAGTGCCTCTGCTTGAGAGATCGATGTCTCACAGTGAGTTTCAGAGTTTCTCTCTGACCTACATCGATTGATCGAAGTGAGGGTTCGATGTACATCGATCGATCGATGTGTCTCAGGTTTAGAGATCGATGTCTCACAGTAAGGTTTTGAATTTTCTACGCTTTAGATTGACTTTGCACTTGTTTGCTTATGTTTTACCGTTGTTTTACATTATGTGTATACACATTATGTGTATTTTAATATCGAAAGGCTCTTCTTTGTGTTTTTTGAATTCTCTCACTAACACACTAGCACATCATATCTCTATTATTATGTCATTTATGCATGTACATATACAGCCGGTGTCTCACTGGAAGCAGAGTCTCTATCCCTTGAGACAGAGGTATTGTCTGCCTACCACTTACTCTCCCTAGACCCTAACGATAGCTTTTGCTGTCGTTGGAATATACTGGGTACGGATGATGATGATGATGATGATTTCTCAACAATCTTTTTATAAGATCCGCTCAACGCATGAGAACCTAGATGAAGTCGAGTCACGTTCACCCGCTGGTCGGGGATTCCATTCCCTTTTATTCAATACCAACTGATCCACAGTATGTACCGTGTAAACAAGGTTGGATACATTTTGAAGATATACAACAACAACAAGCATACTCAGTATAATTGAGTCCATCAATTATATAACTGCTTATTTTTCTTTTTGACATAACCACACTATTTTCTTTATTTTCCAGATTGTCTACGATTTGGTTTCCAATCCAATACCCCCACGCGGTAAAAACAACGTAATTTTAATATTTTTTATATCCCTTTGTTTCAAATTCTTATAATGCTTCGTGTGCTATCTTTTTTCCTAAATTTTATATTTGAAAAGTTGAATTTTATTTAATCTCCAAGGCCGCTCCCGTCATTTTCATTGTTCAACGGCACTCACTCACAGCTCCTCTTCTCTCCTGCAAAAGTTGAAGAAATCCTCACCCTAATCTTAAATCTTGAATCTTCAGAAAAGAAAAAAGGTGAGAAGAATAAGGAGACCTTGTCCTCGAGTCTTAAGAATTTTCCCCATTGTAATGGAGTTGGTCTCGAAGAAATCTCCAACGCTTGTGCTCTCATCCACTGCTTCATCAAATTCGAAAAGCAAATCCAAGAAGCGATCAACTTCACCTTCAAAACATGAAAAGAATTCATGGGCTCTTTCTCTTCACGTGGTTAAATTGGATCTTGGTAAAGAACAAGAAGCTATGCCTTTAGACTTTAATGGCCCCACTGCAAGAGAATTGGATTCCACAGAAACAACTCCGCCGAGAAGATCGTCAAGATTTACCAAAAACAAGTACAAGAGCGTCTCTCCTGGACGTGGTTTACAAATTGCACTCATTTCACCTCGTAGATCATCAAGATTTACCAAGAACAGGTACAAAACTGCTACTCCAGAGAGATTTAGAGGGGGCCCACATGCTGCATTGCCATTATCTACTTCAAGAACCAGCTCCAGGCAATCATGGTGGCTGGATTTATCAGAGGGTTCAAAGAAACGGCGTCACATTGAGGAAGAACAGAGTGAGCTGTCCAGATCCGGAGGCGGGTTGGCCCGAGAGAAGGTAAATGTCCCAATGAGGAGTCATCAAGGGATTGGTTTGAGAAAATCTCCTAGGCTGAATTCGAATTTGGATAAGGCTAAAGATGGGAATTCAAAAAGTGACTTTCTAGCTTTGCCCGGACCTTCCTTGTGTAATTCTAGTGCTAGTCACTTGAGGAGGAGGTCTCCTAGATTGAACTCCAATAGCCTTGGTGTTAAAAATGGAAATCATGAAAATGTAATGGTTGCGTTGCCTGATATGATTTCTGAGCAAAAAAGTGTTTTGAGGAAATGCAGTTCGAGTGGGAAGTCCTCACTCTGTAGGACTGCTCCAATGGAGTTAGAGGATGGAAGAAAAAAGATGGCCAGGAATGATTCTGGAAGTCGCAATCCGAGCAATGTAGGAGAAAAGTTGTTAATAGCTAGGAAAATTGAGTCAGAGTTATCTAAAACTCCAAATGGAAGCACTTCTCCGCGGTTAGGCCGTGACAATGCCACACATAAATTCTTAAGGTCTAGGAAAGTAGAATTTCAATCTCCTGGAAGTGGTGTGCAGGAAAATGGCGGTAATGTGGGTGACAAGTGCGTAAGATATCGGAAATCTACAGTTTCAACGGGCACTTCAATGCAGTGTGACCATGATAATGCAGGTGGAAGTTGCTTAGGATCAAGGACTTTAGAGATTGAGTGTCTTGGTGATTCTTATAGTGGGAGTCAGCATATGAATGTGAGTGAAAAGCTTTCAAAGTCGGAGAAAATAGAGTTGCAGTCAATGGGAAAAGTTACTCTAGAAAGCAACGACATTGAACAAAGAGATTTAGGTTCTGTTGAAAATCGCTTATTGCCTGATGAAAAGGAGTTGGACATAGGGGATCAACCTGTGGGTAAATGTGAGTCAGATGTCTCGGTTGAGAAGTGCTTAAGAACACAGAATGTAGCTGCAGGTGAGCATGCTGCAAAGCCGTCTGCTATCGTGTATGGTAGAAATTCAAGAAGTGGAGCTTCAGCAATCAAGAGTAAGAAATCAGGAAGAAAAGAGAGGGAAAATACGACTGTGTCGTTTTTCATTGGGGAACCATTTACGGAAGAAGAAGCTGTGAAAAGATGGGAATGGCGCTATAAACTGAAGGTGAGTGATGAGTTAACTTAAAAAGACACATGTGCTATCCTTTCATTTGACATCTACATTCATTTGGTCTGCTGTATTATATACTTTGTTCCCCAACCCACTTCTTGTTCGCCATTTACATTTCTCATTTATTCTATTATTGCTGAATAGATCCTTTAGAGTGTCTTCTAACATGTGGAATTTTGTAGCTTCAATGTTTTACAACCTTATCTCAGCATTCACTAGGTAATAAGTACATCTGAAAGATTTTAACATGTAGATTTTAAAAATTCGAGATTAACATGTTTATATGAGACTTGAATTCGTTTTCTTCTCCCTTCAGATCATTTATGCTTTGCATACATTGATGCCAAACTGATGCTAATTATGGAGCTGTAATGTGATCGGATGATGTGACTTGAACTGATTTAAAGCCCTGGAATGATATGCATTGGAAACTGGGAAGCAACCAGTCATATGGCAGATATTCTAAGAATTGATTATGGAATTGTTTTGTTTGCAACTCGTGAAACTCATTTTTCCTCGTGCACTGGAACTTTCGGTGTGTGTGTGTAGTGTATGTGTGTGTGGCGGGGAGGGGGGGGGGGATGCTCTAGAGGATACATGGAACTTGACAGAGTGGGAAGTCCACCCAAAGGAAAGAGTTAGCATCCCAGTTTTCTGCCTGCTTTGAGTTATGAAAGCTTCCTTAAATTGAATTCTTCACAGCTCAAGCATTTCTCTTTCATTTGATGACAGAACGTGTTAAGAGGAGTTACTCCTCCCAAACTGCTTTGCCTGTCTACTTTGGGCTGAACATGGAGATATTAGCTTTTTAAGATTATATCACAGGAATCCCTGTGGCCATTAAGTTTTACTCTTGGTCATGGAAAAAAATGTAGTCTGATATCGATATGGTTCATTTACACATTATTCCCATAAGAAATTAAAGCCTTTTTAGTGTTTCTTATCATGACGGGCACTTAAAAAACTGTGGGAGTTGTTGCATTTAGTATTCTCATCATTTGATTATGAGTAATGGTTTGTCAATTTTCACAATCTCGAGGCTTTGGGGCTGAGATTTCTTAGAGTATTTCACATCATCCTGTTGAAATATATTGAGATAACTAATTCGAGACCTGAATTCTATGTTTGCAGAGCTCTAAAAGTAAACGCAACGGAGCCATATTGAAGTGAGTGATACATGTCGATTTGACTCGACCAAACTTATAAAAGCTTCCACTTTTCTCTTCTTAATTGTCTATACGAATGGGTTATGCATGTTTCTATGGTGCAGTGCTGGTGAAGAGGATGAAACAATATTGAATGTGGAATTTCACTATGCTCAAGCTAGTATTGAAGGCAGCATTCTTAGTATTGGAGATTGTGCACTTATACAGGTAACTGGATGTATTTGTTCATGTAGAATGCATATATCCCGCTTCTTCCTTGCACCCTTTCCTACTTGATGGATTCCTGCTTGTTTCACGAGCAATGCATTCTTTGCTCTTTAAGGTTTCCACTCTGCTTTCCTGTGCCTCTTTTTTCTTTTATAAAGCAAAGAAGAGATTAGGGGAGAAAGACCGTTATTTGATCTTTGCATGGCTTTGCGGATGGAATAAAGTAAAACGACTCACGAAAGTGGATGCGCTTCTTATATTATGGAGTAGCAGTTGATCCACACAGCTTGAAACGATTTTCGTTATGGGTCATCGGGAAACAACCTCTGTGTATTTCTAACACATGGATATGGTTGCATACATCCGACCCCCCATATCCCGTCATAGGCGTGAGCCTCTAAGGCTATGGGGTAATGTTGTTATTGTTTGATGAAAGATATAACTAATCGACGAAAGTATCCTTGTCAAATTTAGTATACCTTTATCTAGGGGTGTTAACGAACATAGTCGAACCGAATACTAGGTTTTCAAATTCGGATTCGTTTGGCTAAACGAATGGTTTGGCTCGGTTCATTTAGCTAAACAAACTTTAAAATTGGTTCGAGTTCAGCTCGATAACCCTTTAACTGTTTAAACGAGCCGAATAGTTTGTGAATAGTTCGGCTCGTTTTAGTAAACGAACCCCAATAGATGTTCGAATTCGGCTCATTTAAAGACCATTAACGAACGAATACGAACCGAACTCGAACAGTTCGCGAACTGTTCGGTTCATTGAACAGCCCTACCTTTATCGTTGCTTTTGTTTGTCTTAGATGGACGGAAATGCAGATAGTAACATTTGCATGGTTTTCTTCCTAAAGCAGCTGGAAGAGCTTTAGGAAACTGTTTAAGACAAAATATAATTAATTGACTAAAGTAACCTTAACAAAATTTAGTACTGCCTTGCCTTTGCTTTTCTTAGACTGACTTCTTTTATTTCACTTTTTCACTTGCCGAACAACAAGGAAGATGTTTCTTTCCCTTCCCTTCCATAGCTATTCAAACACAACAAGCAACTGTACCCTCCTTTTGTTTCTTCGCATTTCTCTTTCACTACTTTAACTTAAACGTCCTTCTCTTTCTTTTTAATCAATCCAACCTGCTACGCTTTCATTCTTTCTTTTTTGTGATTCACTGCTTGCCTTCAACATTATAAATTTCTACATTTTTTATTTGCATAATGTTTTAGCTTCTACATATGCTATGTTTGCGAATTCTTGCTTTATTACAAGTACTTTTCACATGGCCTCTCACTGTTGATGAACACTGTTAAGTTGGATAATGCGCATGTTATGTGCTCTAGTCTTCTTGATAAGTTCATGGTTTCAGACAGTGTGACCATTGGCCCGTGGACATGAAGCTAAAGTTATTCCTTTTGTTTTCTTCTTTGATCTTCTCACACATGCTCTGGATTTGCGCTGCGGCACAATCTCGCATAACCTTTCTGTATGAAGTAATCCAAAAATACTTTAAAATTTTCAGTTCCTTTTTCCCCGGTCCTCCATATTTTAAACAGATCAAAATAATTTTGTATTGTTTGGGAGATACTAAGATTTAGTCAACGCTTTCTGCTATCCTATTTTCTCATATAAGATTCATTGTGAAACTTTCCCCGGACAGAAGATGTCGGAAAAAATGTCCACCACGATGCACTATAAAGTGGAAGGGAAGGCAGGTTTAGTCTGATTTCCTTCATTAGTGAGTTCTCCTGCTTCCTCTGAATGGAAGGATGCAAAATCACCTTCAAGTAGTGCCAGCCTAATCGATCCAATCATTGAGATTATCTTTGCATAAATGATCAGCTGAACAAGGATAGAAAAGTCTATTTCAGCCAGAAAATCCAGGTTTTCTGTACAGTGTGATGGTTCCAACTGCTTGCAGGCAAGAAAGGGAGGAAGCACTTGCAAGACACCAAAATTGGTTGTGACCATGAAGGCTTGTTCCTTGATCATGAAGTGATCTTTTGTGGTGACAGATCTAATCATCCTTGTGCAGGAAGTCTTTTTTTCCCCTGTAAATTCCTTGTGCAGGAAGACTATTTAGGTGATACTGAAAAATCACGTTTTATTGGAAAAAGAGGGGTTTAAATTCATTATGCTCATACCTTTAACTCAAATGTGCAAAGAATAGCTTGAAACATGTCATGCCATCCTAATGGGAAAAAGGTCCACGCACTTAAAGATTAGACCTAACTTCACATGGAGCCCTAGACTTATTATGGTTGCCAATAGTGTTGCTGGAGCTTTTGACGGTACTAGTTCGCTCTTTCAAACGGAAGGAGATATTTTTATTCTTGAGCACTTTCTGAATGTTAAATTAACTAGCAGTCATGGAGCGAAGGCTAGGTTAATAAAGTTAAATCATGGACGAGGAGAAATATATTGTTTCTCGGTAAGTAGAAAAATAAAACTTTAAACCTTCTGTTCAAGATTAGCTCTATTTGCAAATAGCATATCTTTCAAGTTCCAAACCTTTATGTTACAGATTCATTTCATGTCTTTTCTGTGCTCACAGTAAGTAGAAACTTATAAATTGCACCTCTCCTTACAACATAACCTTTTCGGTAGAGTGTCAATTCGTCATGATATATGAGGAGATCGTAGTTTCAAGTCACTCTGCTACCCTATGTTAATTCGTAATCACTGCTCTCCTTGTTCACATGATAGGTTCCCACTTGAGGGGGTGTATTAAGTAGTCTAAGTGTACAAAGCGAGGAGAAAAGAGGAACTATTTCTGAGCCATAACCATTCACTGGCAAAATAAATTAAGCTTTTTGGTGTATGGAAATTTATTATAGGGGGTTTCACAATAACATTAGATTCCCATTGTCTTCTTCTGATCCCCATGCTTGAAATATGTGCAGGATTATATTTTGTTCCCCCTTTCACACGTACATAATGTATCTTGCTGGTAGATGGGGGAGCTAAGCACATAAAGGTGCAGGTGGAGGAATTATCATTTATAACTGTGTCTCATTCATCAACATGAGTAAGGAGTGGTTGGAAGGACTAAAAGCGGGTGTGGCCCTCCATTTAGAATGTAATTAGACGCATTGCATCTAATTACATTGGCCTCAATTTATATGTATATATCACTTTATTTAGCTGGTAGACGGTGGAGCTATTCGTCTTAATTTGAAAATTTTCACTATACACTGTCTCACTCATCAACCTATAGATAAGGAGTGGGTGGGAGGACCAAGTGTGTTGTGTCCTCCACTTACAAAAATCGCGACATTGCATGAGTTTCTATGACAATTTTATGCACACATTTTATGTCCTGTTAGGGCTAGTCATTGTTTTAGGCTGATGCATTATCTTGAAATTTCTGTGCCAGATATGTGAGGTTTATGAACCACTGATCTGGCTTAACTTTAAAAAAAGGTGAGTTTTGATGCATTAAGCCATTCCTCCAGGGTGAAGGAAAGGAAAATCATATTGGCAGGATCTTGGAGTTCTTCAAAACAATGGATGGAGAAGATTACTTCAGGGTTCAATGGTTTTACAGAGCGGAAGATACTGTGAGCATCTCTATTCTATCAGAAGCCTATCCTTTCTGGCTGTAATTCCTGAAGAGATTTATGTTCAATCATAGCTCTTTACTAACATCCTAGTTGGTGCAGGTCATGAAAGAAAGTGCTACTTGTCATGACAAGAAGCGCATATTTTACTCAACTTTAAAGAATGACAATCCTCTTGATTGCATTGTATCCAGAGTTAGCGTAACTCAAGTACCAAGTGCGGTATGACTCAAAAACCAAATACTTCTAAATGTCAATTTTTCATAGTAGTTTGATGTTTTGCCTTCCTTTCCATCTTCATTGATGTTCACTATAAAGCTTTATTTTTTTTTCTTTCATTGATTTTTGTTCTGTACTGAACCTTTTGTTGTCAGTTCTCTTGAATAGTACACTTACTTGGTGTTGGATCTTGGCCATTCTGAAAAATTCCAATACTTTAGGTCAGTTTGAAGCAAGACACTATCCCAGCTACCGACTTCTACTACGACATGGAGTATTGCGTTGAGTATTCTACTTTCCGTAACTTACAACTTGGTATGTTTTGCTTCTCTTACTTATATGCAATGCTGAGCCTTTGGTAGATAATATAGTTAAGTGAAACTTGTCTTTTCAAATTAAGAATGATCAAAAGCATGCTGGTTATGATGCACAATTGCCTTAAATATCAACCAAGAAGTTGGAGATTAGCACATTTAGCTAATGTTTAGAACCATGATTTTAACCATGATTTAAATCACGTTTGGATTTTTTTGATTTATATCATCCGACGTAATAATTTTGATACCATATAGTTCATAAATAGTATACATATTCAATATGATACTCATCTTAATCCTAAAACCGCGCTATTTGATATACTGTAATCAATTTCTAGATATAGTGTCATTACTTTGTGTGAAATTACTTTTTTTCTTATGCTTGAAAATTATGAGAATGAAAACTAAGTCAAAATTTTATTGGAAACTGCGTTTGATTATAATTGCGTTGTGAAACCTTAGTTAAGACGCTCGAGTTAGTGATTCTTAATGCTGAGATACCATTTTCCTCCATCTTTTTTTTTCCCTTTTTTTTTCATTTCTTCGTATTTGGTGGTTCAGGGGATACCTTAGAGAGCCAGGATCCTGTTC
This sequence comes from Eustoma russellianum, assembly GCA_036186865.1. NCBI lineage: Eukaryota > Viridiplantae > Streptophyta > Magnoliopsida > Gentianales > Gentianaceae > Eustoma > Eustoma russellianum. The sequence goes on from AP025071.1 coordinate 8,892,171, forward strand.
CACATGAACCTGGCGATGTTTTTCATCAACCAATTACTGCAACGCCTTTGGCGGTTTTGTCTAGCTGTGAGTCATTCAAGGCAGACTTAGCACTACTAGATCTATACTCTGGTTGCGGTGGAATGTCAACGGGGTTGTCCCTTGGTGCCAAGTTATGTGGAATAAATCTTGTGACGGTAAATCACATTCTCATCTAGATACAGACCCGAGTCTTTTATTTAATATTGATATTTAGGTTTCACACTCTTTCTGTTGGGCTTCTTTTAGAGATGGGCAGTGGATTTTGACAAGGCTGCCACAGAGAGTTTGAAGCTAAATCACCCTGAGACACAAGTATGTACTTGACTTACACTGTAATGGCCTGTTGTTTCTTGAATGCCATGAGATTTAGGTTTGTTTTGGCTTAAATGATGCTTTATGTCTAGGTCAGAAATGAAACTGCTCAAGATTTTCTTGAGCTATTGAAAAGCTGGGAGAAGCTCTGCCAATCTTATGTTTTCAGCAGCTTAGAAAAGATTCCAGAAGTCAAATTGGATGATGAAATAGATGGTGAAATCCCTGCAGATTTTGATTCAAATAAAGATGAGGACCCTGATGAAGAATTTGAAGTTTCACGTCTGGTTGATGTTTGTCATGGTGATCCCAATGAAACGGGGAAGAGCGGTCTACATTTTAAGGTATACTTTGTCATGCCACATAAGCTTTTTTAGAATCAAATGACAAATCAATTCTTGAATAACTTATGTGCTTGAACGACTTACAAAAAAAAAAAGGAACATATGTGCTTGAACTATGACTAGCAGTGAATGAGGCGAATCAAGGCTTCTGACATATCCGGAACCGTTTTCTCCATATGAGAAGAGAAAGATGTTGAAAACTTTGTCTGCATTTGTATCCTGAATAAAAACTTCATCCACCTAGCTTAGTACGATGTCCTAGTTAATAAAAAATGGCTGTGATTTTGAAGCATTACATTATTGCTGCATGACTTTGACTGTTAGACAAATCTTGAATGGTCAACTAGATATTCAGTCTTGTGTAGTGTCTTCTCACATATTGCACAAAAGTGGTCACGGTAACCTGAGGTTAAACCGCTTCAAACATTGTTAGTACGGTGATTTGGGTATACATTTGTTGACACTGATCAAGAACTTGTTGAAGAAATAGGTCCTTACACCAGCCTCTCTATATGCAACTCTGGAATTCTCTTCTTTATTTTACCTGTAAATAGCATTAGTAGTGAAATAGTGGCTTCCAACAGTTTTCTTTCTTTTGAATTAAGTGCTTGCACACGACACAACCTTTGCTCTCATTCTTAATCAAAAGAACTGTCAAAGCTAAATATTCAATTTTTTAACTTAAAAAGTAGAGTTAAACTGTGTACACACACAAACATATGTATGTATACCTTGAACAGTAAAATGAATTGTTTTGTTGGTAGTTTACCTCATTTGGACGAAATCTGAGTCTGCCTAGCATAAAATATTCTAATAAACATAGTCAACTAGGAAAACTGGAGGGGTAGAATAATGTGTGTTGAGTTTCTCTTGATGGAGAGTACCTAATCTCACCTGATTTCATAGGTTCGCTGGAAAGGATATGGACCGGATGAAGACACATGGGAGCCAATTGAAGGATTGAGGTGTTTAGTTGTTTACCTTCTCACACAGAAAATCCCAAAAAGAAATATCTCTTTCAGTGAATTGAATTTGTTCTTGCAAGTCAAATGTAACACCTTCATATATGAATGTGCCTGGATCTGTCAGGCCTAGACAACAGTATCTGAATTGAATTCCTGCCATCCCTTCTCCTGAAATGGTCAGTGCAACTTGTTTTGGTGCATTCCTGTATCCACCAATACATCAAAGGAAGGGAAAGGGGGAAGACGGAGAGGTTTAGGGTATTTCCTTTGAATAGTTTTGGCATCATCGGGGGGTTGATGTTGCGCTGTGTTTTATTTATTTTCAGCTTAAACTGTTTGAGTTTTTTCCGACCTGGAATGTGGTATTTTTGCATTTCCGGTTTTCTGCATCATTCTTTATTGTATTATTCACTTTTTCTTGAAAGTGGACTTTGCAGTTAAACAATGTTTGACTGGGACTGATGAAATGGTACGGTTCAAACTAATGCTGCTCTTTCTTTTCCAGTAATTGCAAGGAAAGAATAGATGATTTTGTCAGGAATGGATTGAGACTAAAAATTCTTCCTCTGCCGGTAAGTTTAGATAAGTTGGATGTTGTTACAGTTCTTGCTTTAAAACTAAGCTACGCTACTGAATGCTTCAGGGGGATGTTGATGTAATTTGTGGTGGACCACCTTGCCAAGGAATTAGCGGTTATAACCGCTACAGAAATACTGATGCTCCTTTAACCGATGAGAAAAATCACCAGATTGTTGTCTTTATGGACATCGTGGAGTTTCTAAAGCCTAAGTATGTATTGATGGAGAACGTTACGGACATTTTAAAGTTTGGCGGAGCCTTTTTGGGAAGATATGCCTTGAGTCGTCTAGTATACATGAAGTATCAAGCAAGGCTTGGAACTATTGCAGCTGGGTGTTATGGGCTTCCACAGTTTAGATTGCGTGTCTTCCTTTGGGGTGCAATTTCCAGTGAGGTAAACGTAAATATGCACCAGTTTTTTTCTATTACTCTGTCAGCATATCAATTTGAAACTAACCCTCTTCTGCATGGCATGTTTGAAATGACACATGGACCTATATGCTTAAGAGACAGAGTAGTCTCGCAAGTCCCTATAGCAGGAACATACAAATAGCTTCTCCTTGAAATAAGCTTTCACATAGTTCAAAGAAGACAAAAACGAGTCCTAAAGATCTAAGGGTGACTTGTTAAGGTGGCAAATTCTACTCTATTATGCTTTATCCTTAGGTGGACCATTGAAGAACTTGCGACAGGCATTGTAGCATAATATTCAAAATAAAAAAGCATAGTTTTTGCATTTCAAACCTGATTTATTTCGCAGTTTCTTCAGTGGACTTCATTTCAAAGCGATAGCTAGTACTGTCCCTCTTTGTTAGTCTAACTTGGAAACTCTAAAGTTATTAAGGCGACATCGTTCAGTGTATCGTTTGATCACAATATCCATCACTAATTTTCAGTTTTACCATTTGATCTGTTACTTGTTTAAAATTAAAGCATTGTCTTTATTGGTCATTTAGAAGGGATAATTTTAGCACCTGACATAATTTAATAGGTCCATACGGAAATTGGACAAATTTTGCTATCTGAAGAAGGAATACTGGACTAACAAACTGTGTCAGAGGCATTATCTAGCTTTAGCTCTGGAATGTAAGATCATTTACTTCTTCCTTCTCCAAGTAGCCTAATTTCCATGGCGACATGGGCAATAACATAAGGTAGACCTTCAATCTTTCTTATCCTCTACATAACTAGCATTATCTGGGTCCCCTTTTCGTCTAAAAGTTTGGTCTCATGGACCTTGGTTGACGATTTAGTCATGGGTGTAGGTGTCTCTCAAGTCCCCTCTATGAACATGCCTTGCTGGTTCATCGAACTTTGTCTTGCTCTTGAGAACATAAAACTTTTGATCACAATACGTATGTCGTTTATTATTCATCACAGGCCCTTTGAATAACCCTGGGGATGACAGATCTTCCTTTCAGAAGTAAAATTCAAGATTCAATGCAGCTAATCAGGAGGTTCTGCTGCTAATCAAATAACCTAAAAAGGTGCATCCAATCAGAGGTTAATCCGCCGTAAATTTCAGCAAATACTGCTGCTAATCAGAAAACCTAAAAAAGGAAATAACTAAATGACTTTGACTATGACAAAAACACATCCATATCATTTGGTCAGAGAATGCTTCACAGGCTGAAAAATCTTTAAGATGACCTATGAAGCCTCTATAGATTAAATTAACAAGAAAAAAAAAGGAAGCCTCTATAGAGCATCTCAGAATTTACTAATGATTCTCCTGCGGAAAGCTATGTGCATCCCAGTCTCTTCTATTGCCAGGGTCATAAAGTAGTTAATTATCATCTGACCATCAGTGATTTCTTTGTCCATGGGTGCTCTTTTCGGCTTACATATTAGCCATCCAGTCTCTTTTAGTGGGACTAAATTCTTGATAGGATATCCTTGAACCTTTGAACCCCTTACAGTTGGAGAGTGAGAAAATCATCAACCTACACTCTAGGATTTATTGTTCCGGTGAGTTCAAGTCAAATTATGTAGCAAACTGAGCTGAACTGTCGAGCTTCCGAAGGTCGTAACGGAAACTAAATCCACCTGACTAACATGAGCAGATTGCACACGGACGGACAGGGATGATCTTTGGTAGTAGGGAAGAGTTTCGTGGCAGAGGATTTGGCATTAAATGTTGATGAGTCTGGTGAGAGGATGGGTGGTGTTGGATGGCGTTGGAAAGAGGACCGAAGAGGTGAGAATTGGGTGGCGGGGCATTGTGTGACTGGTATATGCTAGATGAAGATGGTGAAGGAGACAAGTCATGGTGCCAACTGCTTTTAACACATTTACATTGCAGCTGCAGTGAGTTAACATAGTACCTGAGCAGGGTATCCTGTGTTTAATCTGCTGCCCCTCCACTGATATGAACCACACAATAATAATGAGATCCGATCTCAAGACAAGGATTCCAAGGTTATTCTATGCTCAAGTTTGAATGGAAGGCTCCAACATGTTTATTTGGAAAGAACAAGAAGTGGTATATTTGACAGCAACAGTGACCTTTTTTAATGCTAAATAAGAACCTTGATATCAAGAAGATGCCACAAACGTTGGTGGACATCCATTTGATAAGTTGGTGATGCACGCCAAGGAAGAAATGCTGATAAGTTCGATTAGTTTGTCAAGAACTAAAGAGAAAATGGATTTCACAATTTCGTTGAATAATGATGTGCGTCCTCTCATTGCCAAAAAGCCTATAGAAGGTCGAACAATATATATAAAAATAGCAGCCCTATAACAAACCTATTAATTGAAGATGAAAACCTGGACTACAAGGGAAGGATCAAAAACCATGCTTATAAAGTCAATTTGGCATTCAAGTCCTAAAATTATGCCCAGCAAAACACTCGTAATCACGTCTATTTTTCTTGTTGAAATTAGTCTTGGACTTGAATAACACACGCATATGCCATTGTTGAGCATGTAGATCATGTTTACTGAGCCTCCACAAATTGGCTTGAGTGCAGACCTCTTGAATAATGCCGTAGAATGCTTTGAATTTCTTTCCACTCCTCTAAAAAGATTATCTGCTACCACTATCTACTGTTAATACTACTAGTGTCTGTCTGTAACACGTGGTAAGTCCACATATGAGGAGATGTTTAAATTTATAAAATGTATAAATTACTCTTTTCTCTAGGAGCTTAAACTTTTTCATGAGACGATAATTTTACGATTTCCATGTTTCAAATTGTTGTCTAGACTGATATCTGACAAGCTAATGTACCATGAACTTTTTATTGATGTGCAGAAATTGCCACCCTTTCCTCTTCCAACTCACGAAGTAGTTGTCAAATATTGGCCTCCACTGGAATTTGAGGTACTACTGTAGGTTTTGTAAGCTTTGCTTCCTACCTGAATGCTGCATTGTCTACAAATTGACCTTTTTGTTCCAGAAAAATACTGTTGCTTATGATGAAGGCCAACCGCGCAAACTTCAGGATGCTGCTATTCTTTCGGATGCCATCTCTGACCTTCCTGCTGTATGCTTGTGGATTTTCATATTCCTTACAAATTTCTTTTGTAATTTTATTTTCCATTATGTTTGACACTTTATCGTCCAATTGCTTTGTGTAGATTACGAGTCAGCAGAAGCAGGAGGAGATGCCATATGGTATGCCTCCGGTTACTGAATTCCAAAAATACATCAGGCTAACCAAAGAAGGTAACAATTTTTTCCTATCAAGATAATGCAGCGACTTCTCTATCTGAAATGCTAGCTAGTTTGGGTTTTGTTGGTGTCTCTAGTTTTACCCATATTATGTGGGATTCTCCCCCGCCCCCCGCCCCTCTCTCTTTTGTGCTCTATTGATATCAATTAGAAGGGTTTTAATTGGAATCAATTGGGTATTTACCCTGTCATATAAATATAAAAAGGACCCACAACTGACTTGTCTTCATAATAATCATCATGATCTAAAAACTCAAGATAGTACACTGAAGAAAGATGTGACAAGTCCTTGGCGAACAAAACATTTGATACGAGCATTTACTCTAGTATTCTCTTGCACGGGATTAGGTTGAGAAAATGTAGTATACAACCAAGGGTTTAGCTGATCTCTATGAATAGACATGCCCTGAGGTTCGGGTTTAACAGCTTCCAGCAAATGTTTATTTTTTGCATTTCTTTTGTCACTAAATATGTGTAACAGGCCCATATATGTGAATTCTTTGGATGTCTTGTAGATTTCCTTTCAGTGGATCTTCCCTCCCTGGTTTATGCACCTTACTGTTATTTTTTCGTTGAAGAAGAGTAGAGGAATATATGTTGTTCTGCCTAAATTTATTTTACTGCATATCTGTCTCTTCAGAGATGATGGGCTTCACATATCCTCAATCTACTGCTACAAAAGAACTTCTTTTATACGATCATAGATCATCTGCATTTTCTGAAGATAACTGCATAAGAGTTAGTCAAGTCCCTCGCAGAAAGGTTAATCATCCACTATTCTCCTTTTAATTCTGATTAGCAGGTTGTTCAATTTCTTATTCATTTATTTTGCAGGGAGCAAATTTCAGAGACCTTCCTGGGGTAATTGTAGATGATAATGTTGCTCGGCGTGATCCAAACATGGAACCGGCTCGTCTACCTTCTGGAGAACTATTAGTCAGTGCTTTTTTTATCCTATAGGAAATGATTGTTTGTGACAAAATCATTTCCTGTTTCATATTAAATTGCTATATGACAAATTTATGCACTACTTGTGTTACTTCAACAGTTTACTAGTGCCACTACTACTTTTCAAGTTATATCTTGCTACAGATTGCACACAGTGCCATATATCATATACTTCTATGAACTTATTTTCATTTTCTTTGCTCACATCTATGAACTTTTTCTTTATTTTTCTCTTCCTTTTTGTTAATTTGGCATTACTAATCATTACAAGTGCACTGAGTTGGCAATGACTAAGATTACTAACCATTAATTGGCCTCTGCATTATAGATTCCGGATTGCGTCTTCACATTTGAAAAAGGGAGATCTAGACGGTATAAAATTAACCGTGTTCGCCTTTCAAAGTTCTCATTACTTCTTGGTCTCTGATGTATTTCATGTTATTTGCTACTTGTTAGGCCACTTGCCAGGCTATGGTGGGATGAAACAGTGGCAACTGTTTTAACTTTTCCCAATTTTCTAAGCCAGGTAATTTATGCACACATTCCGTCATATTTCTTTTTCAGGCCAATTTTCCAGAAAGCAAATGTAGACTACTTCATTCATTGATTGGCATAAGACTAAATTTTTGCAGACTATTTTGCATCCGGACCAAGACCGTGTTCTCTCCATACGAGAGTGTGCCAGATTACAAGGTTTCCCTGATTATTATAGGTTTTGCGGTACTGTCAAAGAAAGGTAAGTGTTTATGTAACATCATTTTGCCTTTTTGTAGAAAATTTTGAGCATTTAATCTGTGGTTACACTCGTGACAGAAATTCAGCTGTTTATAAGTAGTGGGAAATTGAACACATCTGGTTTTGGTAGGAATCCTTTGCAGGTGTAAACACTAAAGTTTTACTTACAAGAGTTAACATGTGCCGCATTCTCTTTTCAGTCTTATGTCGTGGAAGTCTTCAATAAGGTTTCTAGCTCCTTTATCACATACCTCCTAAACAAGAGGCTTAACTCGTAAATTCTGACTGTACTATGGTTAAATTCAACGTGAAGTACTAGAAAAAGAAAAAAAATGCTTAGTGCAGAAAGCTGCTCATCACATGCATTCGGCTATTGCTGTGGTCCAATATAATGTGCTTATTTGCAGCCATATGCAATAGTCAGTTCAAGGGAGGTGATTTTTATTGTCTTAATAGTAGCATATAATGATTTTCAGATTGCTGACTGTGGCTTTGTGTTGCCTCTTTAGGTACTGTCAAATTGGAAATGCAGTTGCCATTCCTGTGGGACGTGCCCTTGGTTACGCTCTTGGAATGGCTTACCAAAAGCTGACTGATGACGAGCCGCTAATGACCCTACCTCCCAATTTCGCCTTTCAAGTACCTTCAAATGATGAAATTGTTGTCCTAAGAAACTAAAATTTCAGCTACCATATTCTTTCTCTTGCCTGACAATAATGAGCTTGGGGTATTCTTCCCTCCATTGTTGGGATATGAGAAGACTGCGTATTGTTGTAGTTGGTTCTCTATGCCTCTGTTACATGAGATGTGTTTCAGGTATGAAATAGGTAGAAAACTAGTGCTAGGAATAGCAAGAGCATAGGTTAATCCTGAGGATTCAAGTGCAGGATCATGTAACGGCGCGTAGTCTATTTAACCGAGTCCCTATTGTCTGCTTTTACCCTAAACAAATAATGCAACTTGAGGCTCAAATTGAGCTGGAATGCTGTACTCATTTTCTGGAGGTCATGTATGTTTGCAACCCTTATTTACAATGAGAAAGTAGGAGGGGATCTGTTGTAACTAACATTCTTTATAAAGGTTGATTATTCATTTTCCCATCTAAGTTCTTGCTTTCCACTGAAGTTGGTTTCTCCTTGTGTGCCTGTCCATGCAAGCGTACCAAACAAGCCCTCGTGGGCCGACCTTGACCCCTCTTACCTTATATTTCGAGGTCATATGACCTATTCAGAATTTGTTGGTATCGCTCTTTCTCTTTCCTAGGGTGGAGAGCGAGCTCCATACTTGACGTCTGAAACCATTTATTACTTTTATTTTCTCATTGTTACTTCTTGCTCGGATTATTTATCAAGTTTTTCAATTCTGTAATTTTTTCACCTTGTAAAGGAAGTAACTTTTGGATAGAACGATGACACCTTTTGATTTTCCTATATTGAAGCCCACACGATATGAGAATTAATATAAGTATCGTCATGAGCATTTTGTATTATTTATATTGATAATTTAGTCAAACAAATCTATTTAAGTCAGAAGTAGAAACTTAAATGATTCCAAACATCTTCTTAATCAAAGTAAAAAACAAAAAAGACAAATATAGCTATGTCCAAGCAGACGCTTAAACATTTCCACTAGCGAAAAATGCGACTAATAAAACTAAAGGGAGAATTTGGACGGAGGACCACACAAGTTTAAAGATTATCAATGGCCCTCTTATGTGTTACAACAACAACATTATCCCATTTCTTTAGAGACTTCCGTCTATGATGAGATATGAAGAGGTCGGACGCATGCAACCATACCCATGTGTTAGAAACACACAGATGTTGTTTTCCGATAACAATTAATGAAAATAGCGCCAAGCTGTGTCGATCAACTGATACTTCACAATATAATAAGTGCAGCTAATTTATTGAATCATTTTGCTTTATTCAATCATATTCTAAAGTCAAAGAAAAGTGTTGCTTTCATTCCATCGGAAATGGAAACTGACCCTCTTATATGTTAAATATTACGATATAGAGTGTAAGTTTAACATTGTAAGGAAAAGACTAAAAATCCTTAACTACAATTTTAGATTATCAAATCAACTAAATGCTTATTTATAATTACTAATTTATTAAGTATAAAACTTAGTTAATTAAAGAAAGAGTTTTTACTTACTTTAATGAAAGTAAACCACATTTATGTAAAATCAAAACTAGTTTTTTTTTTGTTTTTTTTTTTGTTGCTTGAATGTAATATTTTAGACGCAAACAGGAAAAAGTGTGCTATTTTTGTGTGTGGGGTTTTATCTTAGAGATATTGATTGGAAAAAGTGCTAAAAGAATATATTTTAAAAAAAAGTTTATCATTTTACAGTTTTAATAAAAGGAAGATGTGGTTGGTAATATTGTATAAATTTTAAAACACAATGGATATAATACGTTTTATATATAAAAAAGATTAAAAATTGTTGCGTTATGAATCTTCTTTTTAGTTTATATTTTGTTGTAACAGCTAAGTGTTGGGATTAATTCGAGATACGTGTGATGCACATCACGTTAATTAAGTATACACGTATTAATCATAAGGTGGCGTTATGTATGATAATTTTATATGTCATATATGTCACGTAATAATATTAATTATTGCGTAAAACATCCACACGTTAAGTGATCATCGGGCGTGTTCGTGGATGTATAGTGTGGTCTAAAATGGAAACCCTGAATATGTAGAAAGTCATATAGTCAGAGACCGCGATGGATGGGCTCAAAGTGCAACAACCATAAATTGTACGACGTCTAGTCCCCGAGGGGCGATAGCCCACGTGTGGCTAGTAGATAAATGTTGGTACATAATATTAAATATTAAATAATATTTAATATTAAGTATTAGATAATAATATTTATTATTAAATATTAAATAATATTTAATATTAGATATTAGATAATAATATTTATTATTAAATATTAAATTATATTTAATAGTGGATAAAGATCACTTGATAACATGAAGTATATCTTCAGGTGTTTGAGATAAGAAAAACTCTCATCTATAAAGGAAGAGGGTTTGGTTTTAAACATAACTCTAAATCCTATCACCATTAGGATTCTCTCTATTCTCCCTCTATATGAAGGAGGAGGCACTTCACCTCCTCACAAACAATAAAAACTGTCGGCCTAGAGGGTGCAGGGGAGATGGTGTGCCAACCTTTTCTATATAGCCTACATTGCCTAGCCTCTCCATCGGGTAAAGTAGTGAATTGTTGAATCCGTTCAAAGGATGCATCAACAATTGGTGAGAGGTCGTGAATTCTTGGATCACGCCAGATTCATCAAGCAGCAGAGCAATTACGTGGTGGGCAGATCAACATAAAAATTGAAGCAAGGTAAAATTTCGTCTTTTGTTACTTTGTCTAGTGATTCGATTAAATGGTCGTTATTCAGTGATTTATTAAATAAATCCTACACCTAAGTCCTAAAGAAGTAGTCGACACTGAAAATTTTATGTAACGATCTAAAACTATCTTTACAAAGCGTAATAATAGTTAGAATGGTTTAAATATTTTCTACTTCAACGACATGGTGATAAATGGAAATTATCACATGAAATAATAGTTAGAAATATGTTTGGACAATTTTCAAAATTATGATTTTAAGTGATACATGTCATAAAAATGTTACATATGGTGTTATAAATGATGAAAAGTTGAATAAGTAAATAAAAATGACATCGATCTCTCAGGTAGGATGCATCGATCCCTACATCGATCGATCGAAGTAAGGCACGGTAAATCCCAAATCTTACTGTGAGACATCGATCTCTAAACCTGAGACACATCGATCGATAAATGTATACATCGACCTCTTGCATCGATCGATCGATCGATGTAGGTCAGAGACAAAATCTGAACCTCACTATGAGATATCGATCTCTTAAGCAGAGACACTTCGATCAATCGATGTCTAGGGTTTTTAGAATTTTTTTTATAAAATTTGATAAAATGGTTGTTTTAATTTGTACATGATTCATATATGTTTATTATGTGATTTTGATGGATATTATTATGTCTCGTGGCTACTATGCCTTGGAAGTTTCTATAACTTACCAGATTTTGAGTTCTTATAGGTACTTGACATGGTGAAAATGATACAAAGACTTTATTATTTCTTATTCATCACTATGAAGGTGTTTTCATATCTAGTTCTAACCATCAGGATCATTTTTGGAGTTTTCTATCACCAAGGGCATTTTGGTCATTTTACCCTCCAAGGGCAGTTTTGTCATTTTACTCAAGGACATCTCTTGAGTATCTTATTATCTGCATTATGGAGCTTATTTATGGTGTTCTTGAGGATTATATCATGGTTTTCTGTTCTATGTTCTTATTTGATAATATTATCGACGGTAGCAGGATATGTGATGATATTCAATCTCACATTCTATTTTCTTCTTGAAGTCTTTTATTCAGATATTTTTGGAGGCTCTTACTCATATTTTTTTTCAGAGATTATAAGGGTGTTAATGGTGCGAAATTCATCACAACACACACGAAGTAAAAGTGTGGGCATTTTGGATTATATGTTGACATAATCTTGTGAACTTTTGTTTATTGATTTCTCTTCAAAAGTATGAGTTTGCACCCTTATGTATGCCTCAAAAACGTCCAAAATTATGTGGCAGAGGTGGTGTATTCATTTTATGACTTGATGGCAAGTGGACCAACTAAAAACAAGCTAGTTGACAAAATTACCAACTTGGAATTTTCATGATTGAAAAAAAAGGCTACTTTGGAGGTGTTGGGAGTTGATTTTATTCAAAATTTTCAGCCATCACATGGACTATTATCTTGCCAAGAAGTTGAGGGAATATGTCATCTTATCCTTGGGTATTATCTTCATAATTTTCATGTCATTTTTGAAGACGAAACTTCGGCCCAAAGTGAGTGCCAAGGTGGACTAATTATGTTGCTTTATGTTGCCTAGTATATAAAGTGACTATGTGGTCAACCAATGATGTGAAGACACTTAAGCATTAATGATGAAGGCATTGAAACATTAGAGTTCTTATCCTCAAGGCCTATTTCACACTATAAATAGGAGGCAAGTTGAAGAAGAGAAGACACACAACTTTGAAGCAAACTTGAAGATCATCATTCTTTGTGTAGCTAAGATGTTCCATTTCTAGTTGTTGTCTAGCTACACTATACATGCCTCTTATTCATATTTTTCAAGATCGATTAGTCAAATTTATAAGGCTACACTAATAGGTGGTAGAGGTATCACAACCAAAGTTGCATAGATGTGATCATCCAAGTCTTGAATAGGGTTGGTGTATGACCCAAGGATCAAGCTTGGTTCTTGTTGTATTGGTGTTCATTTCATAATAGCTAATACTTCAGACTATTAGCTTTCATTTGCAACAAGAATCACTTGATTTGAGCAAAGGAAAGTTAGTCTTTCAGTCTTTGAAAGATAACTGCTCCATTCTGGCTGCAACCTGACTAGTTTCAAGGAAACTTACATTCTGATTTTATCAAGCATAGTTTCAGGTCAGGTCCTTTTGGACGGAGGAACACACAAGTTTAAAGATTATCAATGGCCATCTTATATGTTACAACAACAATACTATCCCATTTCTTTAGAGACTTCCGCCTATGACGAGGTATGAGGAGGTCGGATGTACGCAACCATACCCATGTGTAGAAACACACAGATGTTGTTTTCCGATGACACATAATGAAATTGCGTCAAGCTGTGTCGATCAACTGCTACTTCATAATATGAGAAGCGCAGCTACTTTAGTGAGTCATTTTGCTTTATTCCATTATATTCCAAAGTCACAGAAGAGTGTGGTTTTGACTCCATTAAAAATGGAAACTGACCTCCTTATATGTTAAATATTACGATATAGAGTGTATGGAAGTTTAACATTTTAAGGAAAAGACTAAAAATCCTCAACTACAATTTTAGATTATCAAATTAACTAAATGCTTATTTATAATTACGAGTTTATTGAGTATAAAACTTAGTTAATTAAAGAAAGAGTTTCTACTTACTTTAATGAAAGTAAACCACATTCATGTAAAATCAAAACTTGTTTGTTTTGCTTGAATGTATGTGCTCTTTTTGTGTGTTGGGTTTTATCTTAGAGATATTCATTCGAAAAAGTGCTAAAAGAATATATTTTGACGAAAAAAGTTTATCATTTTACAGTTTTAATAAAAGGAAGATGTGGTTGGTTTATTAAAATATTGTATAAATTTTAAAACACAATGGATATAATACGTTTTATATATAAAAAAAGATTAAAAATTGTTGCGTTATGGATCTTCTTTTTAGTTTATATTTTGTTGTAACATCTAAATGTTGGGATTAATTCGAGATACGTATGATGCGTAGCACGTTGATTAAGTATATACGAATTAATCATAAAAATAACGTTATGTATGATAATTTTATACGTCACATATGTCACATAATAATATTAATTATTGCATAAAACATCCACAGTTTAAGTGATCATCGAGCGTGTTCGTAGATGTATAGTATGGTCTAAAACAGAAACCCCGAATATGTCGAAAGTCATATGGTGAGAGACCGCGATGGATGGGCTCAAAGTACAACAACCATAAAGTATACGACGTCTGGTCTCCGAGGAGCGACAACCCACGTGTGGCTAATAGATAAATGTTGGTGCATAATATTAAACATTAAATAATATTTAATATTAAATAATAGATAATAATAATATTTATTATTAAATATTAAATAATATTTAATAGTGGATAAAGATTACTTGATAACATTAAGTATATCTTCAGATGTTTGAGACGAGAAAAACTCTCATCCATAAAGGTTGAGTGTTTGGTTTTAAACATAACTCTAAATCCTTTTACCATCAGGATTCTCCCTATTCTCCCTCTATATAAAGGAGGAGGCTCTTCACCTCCTCACAAACAATAAAAACCGTCAGCCTAGAGAGTGCAGGGGAGATGGTGTGCCAACCTGTTCTATATAGCCTACATTGCCTAGCCTCTCTATCGGGTAAAACAGTGAATTGTTGAATCCGTTCAATAGATGCATCAACAATTGGTGGGAGGTCGTGAATCCTTGGATCACGCCAAATGCATCAAGCAGCAGAGCAATTACGTGGTGGGCCGATCAACATCAAAAAAAGAGCAAGACAAAATTCCGCTTTTTCTTACTTTGCCTAGTGATTCGATTGAACGGTCGCTATTCAGGGATTTATTAAATAAATCCAACAAGTGGTATCAGAGGGAGTCTAATCGAATCATTTTTGTCAATCTGTTCATGATTGAAAAAAAAATTTGTTTTGGGTCAAAATGGTTTTTTTTGGTTCACCTAAATAAAATTCTAGTGGAAAAGGTAGTTTTTTTTAATATATATAAACCCTCCCCCCTCTTTCTGACCAAAGGAGGCTGCTGGTCTAGTGGTCAGCGCCCTCGCCAGCCTCCAAGAGGTCTCCAGTTCGGAATCTGCTGTGGGGGGATTTTCAGTTTTGCTCATAGCGCTGGCGGATTTTGTTCCAGCGGGTTGGGCTCGGATCTAGCTTCAACCCGGTCCGGCCCAATTTCAAAATTGGGCTTCGGTCCAATTACGGTTTCTAATAAAAAATCAGATTTTAGAGTGGGCCAGACGGGCCTGGCCCGACCCGGTCCTGGCCCGGTTCAGAAAAGGCTTCGGTCTAGTTCATGAATTACATAAAAAAGGGAAAAGGGTTTTAAGATGGGCCAGGTCTGGTCAGAACTAAAAGGTATAAAAGGGCTGACGGTTCAAGTTTAACCCGACCCGCGGTCTAACCCGGTTCCGAATTAAAATTTGAGTTTTTTATTTTCATTTATTATTATTATTATTATTATTTTGGATATAAATAATAATAATTTTTTATTATTTTAAAATTTCTTTTGAAGAAAACAATAATGATAGTAATTTAATTATTATTGTTATTATTATGAAGAAAAATAGTAATGAGAATAAGTTGTTGTTGTTGTTGTTGTTATTGTTGTTATTATTATTATTATTATTATTATTATTATTATTATTATTATTATTATTATTATTATTATTATTATTATTATTATTAAAGTTTTTTAAAGGAAAATAAAGTAAATAATAATGATAGTAATTCAATTATTATTGTTATTATTTAAAGATCATTAAAGAAAATAGTAATAATAATAATAATAAATTCTTGTAGTTGTTACTATTTTAAAGAAATCCAAAATAATAATAATAATTAAGTATTAAGTTTAATTTTCAGTTATTACATTATTTGTTTATTCATACATTTATTTGTTTATTCATTTATTTATGCTATTTATTCATGTTAATAAATAAATAAATACTAGTAAAACAAGTTCATCATCATCATGCGTACCCAGTATATCCCAACGACAACAAAAGCTATCGTTAGGCTCTAGGGAGGGTAAGTGGTAGGCAGACAATACCTCTATCCCAAGGGATAGAGAGTTTGCTTCCAGTGAGACCCCCGACTCTATATGTACATGCATAAATGACATAATAATAGCGATATGATGTGCTAGTATGTTAGTGAAGGAATTCAGGAAATACAAAGAAGAGGCTTCTGATATTCAAATACACATAACGTGTATATGTACATGTAATGCAAAACAATGGTAAAACATAAGCAACCAAGTGCAAAGTCAACCTAAAGCATAGATAGTGTCTACGCCTATCTATGTCCCTAAATATACTCTAAGGTGTCCCTATATATGACCTATACCTCGTTAACCTTAATCTTATGTCTCCATGAACTCCTATCCTGGACCATGTCCTCAGAGAGGTGCAAATCTAGTAGGTCATGCCTAATCTGCTTATCCCAAGTTAGTTTGGGTCTGCCTTTACTCCTGTTCCCCTCTACAATGAGGCTTTCAATTGCTCTGACCGACGCCGTTGTCTGTCTCCGCTTGACATGCCCAAACCATCTCATTCTATCCTCCCTTATCTTATCTATTATACTAGCCACGCCTAACCTTTCTCGAAATACCTCGTTTCTGATACGGTCTAGCCTTGTATGTCCACATATCCACCTCAACATCTTCATCTCTGCCACTTTCATCTTCTGCAATTGTGAACTCTTGATGGCCCAGCAGTCTATCCCATATAGCATTGCTGGTCGTACTGTCACCCTATAAAATTTTCCCTTTAATTTAGTTGGAAAATTCTTGTCACACAGCATCCCTGAGGCCGCCCTCCATCTACACCAGCCTGCTTGAACTCGATGTGCTACATCATTATCTATGTCCTCATTCTGCTGCACAAATGATCCTAGGTAATTAAACGTACTTACCTGTGGTACCACTTGACCATCGATGGTGAGCTGACTATTCTCACTGTCAGCTACGCCACTGAAGTCGCAGTGCAGATACTTGGTCTTAGAATGACTAATCTTTAAGCCTTTTCTGTTTAAAACACCTCTCCACTACTCTAGTCTCATACTCAGGGTATGTCTACTTTCCACGACTAATACAATATCGTCAGCAAAAATCATACACTACGGAACTACCTCCTGTATCGGCTTTGACAACTCGTCAAGGACAACTGCAAAAAGAAATGGGCTCAACGCAGACCCTTGATGGAGGTCTACCTCCATCGGAAAGAAGTTCGTATTCCCCACAGGCGTACAAACGGTTGTTTTCGTCCTAGCATACATATCTCTAATTATGTCTATATATTTCAGAGGGATCCCTCTTGCATCCAGACTATCCCAGATCAGGCTATGTGGCACACTATCATATGCTTTTTCAATATCGATGAAAACCATATGTAAATTGCGCTTCTTCTCCCTATACTTCTCCATTAATCTTCTGAGAATGTGTATCGCATCCGTAGTTGACCTTCCTGGCATAAAACCAAATTGGTTCACCGTAACCTGAGTTTCTCTCCTAATTCTAGTGTCGATTACTCTCTCCCATAAATTCATAGTATGGCTTAGCAACTTAATCCCTCTATAGTTCCCGCAACACTGTGCATCTCCTTTGTTCTTATATAGGGGAACCACGACACTCTTTCTCCACTCATATGGCATCTTTTCTGTTTTGTAAATACGGTTGAATAGAGTAGTTATCCATTGAACCTCTTCCTCTCCCAAATACTTCCACGCCTCAATGAGTATGTTATCTAGGCCGACCGCTTTAGCTCTTCCCATCTTCTTCAGTGCACTCATCACCTCTCCTTGTGTGATGTTCTGACAGTCAGAACTTAACCCAATGATGATCCGAATCTTGCTTGACCTGGTTTGATCGAGTTCAACCAAGTTAATTCGATGGGTTAAGTTGACTGAGTTGAGCAACACTAACCCGTATTATCCGGGCTTATCAATCAATGCAGTTTAAACACTCATGATAGATGACCTATTGAGTTGTGATAAGAACACCATTAATTTTGTCTAAGAAAGCCGGGTCTCAACGAGACCATTATGACTCCATCGGTGACCTAGGAATCATGTGGAATGGCAATACATACTTATGGCAAGTGGGTATTAAGGAATCGGTTTATTTCACACTCAATATGACTCAACATAAGGTTATATCACTTGTTAAATTGATTGATAAAGATATTGTTTTCTTAAACAGTAAGGAGAATCAAGCTTGGTTGAAGGTGGTTCTTATTTGAACCGTAAAAGGAATCAAGCTAGTTCAAATTGGTTTAAGCAAAACAAAATGTATGCTGAGGTCAAGCATGTACGGTACGTGCAAAAGGGTCAGTCAGGAAATTGCGGATCAATTAGAACCATAAAGTTACACAACCTAGCAAATGTGGGGCTTTAATATGATCCCCTTAAAGTGCGGCAATCATATCATCACCACTATATTTGTTATGATCGTGAAGGGCGCGTATGTGTTGGACGCAATCATTGAAATAAAAAATATTTTTGGCTGGTAATTATTCCAAAAAAGTCAAAATTAAAAAGAGAATGTAGTTTATTGAAACATGAGATCGTTGTTGTTACTGTGGGGTCCTGAAGCACAAGGGGGCAAACGCTTACGAAAAGATCGTTTGGATTTAAGAAAAAGTTGCTTGGAGAGTCCAGGGGAACTTTTTGTCTTTTTTCTCCCCGTTCACGCTTTTTCTTTTTCTTATCAATGAATAGAGCATTGACAGCTTTCTTCAGTCTCAAATCTCTAAGCCCAAAGGAAGGTGTGATTGTTGAAAGCACATATAAGCATGGTAGTGGACCCAAATGGGCCCGGCGGCGAAGCTTTGAATGTATAGGTTAACTCATCGGCCCAAAGGAAGGTGGTTAACCCGTGCTTGGAGAACCGTCACATTGACCACTACACCCAATTGTTGGAAGATGTTGGGATGACTCCAAAGAGTTCTAACGTTGAAAGACAATTGGTAGATGGAATCAAGATTCTATTTTGATTTTGAATTTATTATGCAATTTAAAGATCACATGTGTTTTGTATTTACTTCCGTTTCTTGTTTGCTTTTCAGCAATTATGTCTAACATTAAAGACATTTCTATATTGAATGGTTCAAACTATAAGCAATGGAAAGATCAACTTGAGATCTTTCCAGGGAATGCTGACCTTGACACTGCATTGCAGATTGACCGCCCAGCTGTGCTAGCAGATGATAGCACAAGTGAGGAAAAAGCTCACATGGCACGCTGGATCCGGTCAAATCGCATGTATCTTATGATCATGCGAAAGACTATCCCCAGGTGCTTCAGGGAAGACATTTCTGAATCCATGACGACTAAAGAATTTTTGGCCGATCTCGAGCAAAGGTTTTTAAAGAATGAGAAAGCTAAGGCAGACAATCTCTTAAAGGAATTATGCTCGAAACAGTACCGTGGAAATGGCAGCATAAGGGAGTACATCCTAGAGATGACTCACATTGTCTCTTAATTGAGAAACATGAAACTTGATGTCTCTGACGACATGCTGACTGTCATGATTCTCAACTCTTTGCCTCCTAAGTTCAAACACTTCCTGGTCAGTTATAACTGCCAAAAGGAAAAGTGGACGGTGAATGAACTTATCTCGCACTGCATGCAAGAGGAGGAAAGGCTTAAGAATGAGGGGCATGAGGTTGTAAATGCTATCACCACCAAGTCCGGTGGTAAGAAGCGAAAGGTTGCGTATAAAACTAATGTGCAAAAGGTAAGCAAGAAAGAAAATGGGGCGCCTAATGCTGACGCACCCAAAAGCATGTCTTGTTTCTTTTGCAAGAAGGAAGGACATCTGAAGAAGAACTATACCGGTTATCATTCTTGGCTCAAGAAGAAAGGTACATTCTTAATTGTTCTGAAGTTAATTTTATTTCGGATATAGTCACTTGGTGGGTCAATACGGGAGCCACGACTCACTTATTTGTGACTATGCAGGATTGCCTCAGCCACAGAAAACCAAGGGACGATGAGAGATACATCTATTGTGGAAATAGAAGCGGCATAAAGGTTGAAGACATTGGGCATTTCATATTGCTGTTGAATTCCGGTTTTTATCTAGATTTGCATGATAATTTTATAGTACCGTCATTTAGAGAAACCTTATTTCGTTCTACCAATTGGATAAAGGTGGATTTTATGCTTTTCTTGGAACGAAAATTTCCATCTTTACCATGCATCTAGATTAATTGGTCACGGTAAAATGTTCGAAATTGATAAACTTTACTCAATAAATATCGCTTCAAACCAAAAAATGTTATACGTTGTTTTACAAAACGTTAAAGCAAATTAACTCGTGAGAATTCAGGATCATTATGACATCGACGTTTAGGACACATGTCCAAAAGCAGAATGGAACGTCTTGTCAAAACAGAAATTTTCAATCATTTAGACTTGACCGATTTATAGTCGTGTGCATTTTGTGCTAAAGGAAAACAAACTAGAGTCCGAAGATATGAAGCAAATCATGCAAATAATCTATTAAAGTTGATTCATACCGATATTAGTGGCCCATTTCATCTGGCTACCCGAAATGGCCATTCTTGTTTTATCACCTTTATTGATGACTATTCAAGATTTGGCTACATATTCTTACTTAAAGAAAAAGCGCAAGCACTGGACATGTTCAAATCCTTTAAAGCTGAAGTTGAGTTACAACTCAACAAAAGGATTAAAGCCGTCAGATCAGACCGTGGAGGAGAATACTACAGTCGATATGATGGATCAGGAGAACAATCTCTGGAACCATTTGCTAAATACCTTGAGGAAAACAGAATTTTCCCTCAGTACACCATGCCTGGGTCAACAAGCTTGAATGGTGTAGCTGAAAGACAAAACTGCACGCTTATGGACATGGTACGTAGTATGATGAGTCAAACTATGCTACCATTATTCCTCCGGGAAGAAGCACTTAAAACCGCAGCCTACACCCTCAACTGAGTACAAACTAAAGCAACAATCAAGACCCCTTATAAGTATGGACTAAGCGTAAGCCTAACCTCAACCACATAAAGGTTTGAGGTTGTCCATCAGAGGCGAAGCCTTACAAACCAAATGAAAGAAAACTGGGCACCAAAACAGTTAGTTGCTATTTTGTTGGTTACTCGGAAAGATCAAGAGGCTATAAATTCTACGATCCCACAAATAAAATATTTTTCGAGACAAATTCAGTAAATTTCCTTGAGGATACTTTAGTTCTAGGGGAAAATGATTTGCATCAGCAGATTATTGGGTTAGATTAGGGTCACTCAGATGCGACAAAAATACGTATCGAACTAACATTTAGGGAGATAGCATGAGCGATATCTGCACCTGAGGTACCTCATCCCAGTAGTGATGCACCACAAGAACTAGTTCTTGAGGAAGTCACTCAAGAACAAGAAGAATTGCCTACTGATACAGTTCAGGAACCTACAGTATCCCAAGAACAAGTGCCCCTAAGGTGATACACTCGTGAAAGAAGAAACTCCGTACCTAGAGATTATGTGGTGTATCTCCAAGAACACGAATTTGATGTTGGCATGATGGTCTGACCACAAAAACGTCCAACAAGCATTACAATGTCAAAATTCAGAAAAGTAGATCAAGGCAATGGAAGAAGAAATTGAGTCTATGCACGACAACAAAGTATGGAAAGTCGTCTCATTGCCTAAAGGTTTGAAACCCGTTGATTGTAAATGGATATTTAAAACCAAACGGGATTCAAAAGACAACATAGAACGATATAAGGCCCGACTTGTTGCTGAAGGGTTTACCCAAAAAAGAAGTCTTAGACTACACGGAAACCTTCTCTTAAGTATCAACAAAGAATTCCTTTCGCATAATCATGGCTTTAGTGGCACTCTTAGATCTTGAGCTACATCAGATGGATGTCAAGACTGCGTTCTTAAACGGAGAATTCGAAGAGAACATTTACATGGTTCAACCACCTCAATTCAAAGTTGGAGATCTAAAAGGCATGGTTTGTCGACTAAATAAATCCATCTATGGGTTCAAACAAGCGTCTCGACAGTGGTACTTCGAATTCACCAAAGTGGTTGCCTCTTTTGGTTTTGATCCTAACCGAATTGACGAATGCGTGTATCTCAAGTTTAGTGGGAGCAAGTTCATATTCTTAATCTTATACGTAGATGATATACTGCTTGCAACAAACGATGTAAACATGTTGAGCAACACCAAATCCTTTCTAAGAAAACATTTCAAAATGAAAGACCTTGGTGAAGCCTCATTCGTGTTGGGACTTGAGATACAGAGGAATCGTAGCCAAGGTATCCTAGGTCTCTCACAACAAGCATACATCGAAAAGTTGTTGAAGCAGTATAGAATAGATAAGTGTACACCACTTAATACCCATGTGGCTAAAGGAGACAAGTTCAGCATAAACCAATGTCCCCAAACTGAGTTTGGACGCTCAGAGATGATGAATACTCCCTACGCTTCGGTGGTGGGGAGCATAATGTATGCCCAAGTACGCACATGACTAAATTTGGCACATAACCAGATTTGCCCTGGTGAGAGTCTGAGAGGTTTATGTTCTCTTATGCTCAAAGAAGTTGATTATTTAATACAAATAGTATAATGTGTATTTCAGTTGTATTAAAGTTTTCTACAGAAGTAATGTACATTAAGCAGTTACGACATACATTATTGGAATTAAATATGTACGATCACCTAGCATATTAATTCCACACTACATATCTATTGCATCATCCATGTCATTCAGTGGAATATTAGTATCATGATTTAAGAAGGACAAGTCACTGATTCAATGTGGCAGCGTGCAACTTAATTCTTTTCCTAATATTTGCTGATGGACCGGAAAAAGGTAAGACACACTAAGGGACATTCAGTAAGGGAGCTCAAAAGAGTGACATGTAATCTTTAAGAAGCATACATAGTCCAAGTGGGAGATTGTTGGGATTAATTCGAAATACGTGTGATGTGCAGCACGTTGATTAAGTATACATGAATTAATCATAAGGTGGACGTTATGTATGATAATTTTATATGTCACATATGTCACGTAATAATATTAATTATTGCGTAAAACATCGTGTTTGTGGATGTAAAGTGTGGTCTAAAATGGAAACCCTAAATATGTAGAAAGTAATATAGCCAGAGACCGCAATGGATGGGCTCAAAGTGCAACGACCATAAAGTGTACGCGTCTGGTCCCCGATAGGCGACAACCCACGTGTGGCTAGTAGATAAATGTTGGTACATCATATTAAATACTAAATAATATTTAATATTAAATATTAGATAATAATATTTATTATTAAATATTAAATAATTTTTAATAGTGGATAAAGATCATTTGATAACATCAAGTATATCCTCAGGTGTTTGAGATGAGAAAAACTCTCATCAATAAAGGAAGAGGGTTTGGTTTCAAACATAACCCTAAATACTATCACCATCAGGATTCTCCCTATTCTCCTTTTATATAAAGAAAGAGGCTCTTCACTTCCTGACAAACTATAAAAACTGTCGGCCTAGAGGGTGCAGGGGAGAGGGTGTGCCAACCTTTTCTATATAACCCACATTGTCTAACCTCTCCATCGGGTCATCATCATCATCATCCGTACCTAGTATATCCCAACGACATCAAAAGCTATCGTTAGGGTCTGGGGAGGGTAAGTGGTAGGAAGACAAAACCTCTATCCCAACGGATAAATAGTCTGCTTCCAGTGAGACCCCCGGCTCTATATGTACATGCATGAATGACATAATAATAGAGATATGATGTGCTAGTGTGTTAGTGAGGGAATTCAGGAAATATAAAGAAGAGGCTTTTGATATTCAAATACACATAACGTGTATATGTACATGTAATGCAAAACAACGGTAAAACATAAGCAACCAAGTGCAAAGTCATCTTAAAGCGTAGATAGTGTCTACGCCTATCTATGTCCCTAAATATACTCTAAGGTGTCCCTATATATGACCTATACCTCGTTAACCTTAATCTTATGTCTCCATGACTCCTATCCTGGACCATATCCTCAGAGAGGTGCAAATCTAGTAGGTCGTGCCTAATCTGCTCATCCCAAGTCAGTTTGGGCCTGCTTGTACTCCTGTTCCCCTCTACAATGAGGCTTTCAATTGCTCTGACCGACGCCGTTGTCTGCCTTCGCTTGACATGCCCAAACCATCTCATTCTTCCCTCCCTTATCTTATCTGCTATGCTAGCCACGCCTAACCTTTTTTCGAAACACCTCGTTTCTGATCCGGTCTAGCCTTGTATGCCCACACATGCATCTCAACATCTCCATCTCTGCCACTTCCATCTTCTGCAATTGTGACCTCTTAATGGCCCAGCAGTCTGTCCCATATAGCATTGCCGGTCGCACTGCCACCCTATAAAATTTTCACTTTAATTTAGTTGGGAAATTCTTGTCACACAGCACCCCTGAGGCCGCCCTCCATTTACACCAGCCTGCTTGAACTCGATGTGCTACATCATTATCTATGTCTCCATTCTTCTGCACAAATGATCCTAGGTACTTAAACTTACTTACCTGTGGTACCACTTAACCATCGATGGTGAGCTGGCCATTCTCACTGTCGGCTATGCCGCTGAAGTCGCAGTGCAGATATTCGGTCTTAGAACGGCTAATATTTAAGCCTTTCCTCTCTAAAACACCTCTCCATTGCTCTAGTCTCATACTCAGGGTATGTCTACTCTCTACGACTAATACAATATCTTCAGCAAAAATCATACACCATGGAACTGCCTCCTGTATCGGCTTTGACAACTCATCAAGGATAGATGCAAAAAGAAATGGGCTCAATGCAGACCCTTGATGGAGGCCTACCTCTATCGGAAAGAAGTCTGTATTCCCCACAGGCGTACGGACAGTTGTTTTCGTTCTATCATACATATCTCTAATTATGTTTAACCTCTCTATCGGGTAAAACAATGAATTGTTGAATCCGTTCAAGGGGTGCATCAACAATTGGTGGGAGGTCGTGAATCCTTAGATCATGCCAGATTCATCAAGCAGCAGAGCAATTACATGGTAGGCAGATCAACATAAAAAATGGAGCAAAGTAAAATTTTGCCTATTGTTACTTTGCCCAGTGATTCAATTAAACGGTCGTTATTCAGGGATTTATTAAATAAATCCAACACCTAAGTCCTAAAGGAAGTAGCCAACACTGAAAATTTTATTTGATGTAATGATCTAAAACTATCTTTACAAAGCGTAATACTAGTTAGAATGGTTTAAATTTTTTCTACTTCAACGACATGGCGAAAAATGGAAATTATCACATGAAATCATTGTTGAGAAATATGTATGGACAATATTCAAAATTATGATTTTAACTGCTACATGTCATAAAAATGCCACATATGGCGTTATAAATGATAAAAAGTTGAATAATTGGAGAAAAATGACATCGATCTCTCAGGTAGGACACATCGATCGATCAATGTATACATTGATCCTTATCGATTGATCGATGTATATATCGGTCTCTCACATCGATTGATCGATGTATGTCAGAGACAAAATCTGAACCTCACTGTGAGACATCGATCTCTCAAGTAAAGACACTTCGATCGATCGATGTCTAGGGTTTTTAGAAATATTTTTTTTCGAAAATGTGACGAAGTGGTTATTTTCATTTGTACATGATTCATATATGTTTATTATATGATTTTGATGGATATTATTATGTCTCACGACTACTATGCATTGGAAGTTTCTATAACTTACCAAAAAGGGTTTTGAGTTCTTATAGGTACTTGGCATGGTGAAAATGATACAAGGAATTTATTATTTCTTATTCATCACTATGAAGATGTTTCATATCTAGTTCTAACAATCAGGGTCATTTTCAGAGTTTTCTATCACAATGGGCATTTTGTTCATTTACCCCTCAAGGGCAGTTTTGTCATTTTACTCAAGGACACCTCTTGAGTATCTTATTATCTGCATTATGGAGCTTATTTATGGGGTTCTTGAAAATTATATCATGGTTTTATATTAATGTTCTTATTTGATGATATTACTGACGGTAGCAGAATATATGACAATATTCGATGTCACATTCCTTTTTTCTTGAAGACTTTTATTCATATATTTTTTGAGGCTCTTACTCATATTTTTCAAGAGATTATAAGGGTGTTAATGGTGCGAAATTCATCATAACATACAAGAAGTAAAAGTGTAGGCATTTCGGATTATATGTTGACATAATCTTGTCAACTTCTGTTTATTAATTTCTCTTCAAAAATCTGAGTTTGTGCCCTTATGTACGCCTAAAAAACGTCCATAATTATGTGGCAAAGGTGGTGTATTCATTTTATGACTTGATGAAAAGTGGACCAACTAAAAACAAGCTAGTTGGCAAAATTATCAACTTGGAATTTTCAAGTTTGAAAAAAGGCTACTTTGGAGTTGTTGGGAGCTGATTTTGTTCAAAATTTTTGGCCATCACATGACCTATTATCTTGCCAAGAAGTTGAGAGAATATGTCATCTTATTCTTGGGGTATTATCTTCTTAATTTCCATGTCATTTTTGAAGACAAAATTTTGGCCAAAGTGAGTGCCAAGGTGGACTAATTATGTTGCTTCATGTTTCCTAGTGTACAAGGTGAATATGTGGCCTACCAATAATGTGAAGACGCTTAAGAATTGACGATGAAGGCATTGACACATTGAAGTTCTTATCCTCAAGGCCTATTTTATATGACCTGTATAACACCACTAGAAGGGGGGAGGTTGAATAGTGAGTGTGGAAAATTCGGTTCTTAAAACTTTTTAGAGCAAATAACTCGCTTCTGAAAACAATTTCTGTTTTCAGATCCCGATTTGAATTAACTAGTTGACCAGGTTGTAGACCTCTAGAAATTGTGAAATTTGGTGAGAATGTGCTTCATATGTTGTTAATGTGTCACAAAAATTTCAGATTAAAACTATAAGTGCAACCCTTTAAAAAACCATTTTTGCACATATGGTGTCAATCTGCCAGAAACTGTGCTTCGAAATAAAAAATTTATTCCTATTAATTGACAACCCTAAATGACCTAAAAATTTTATGGTAAGACCCTTAAGATGTGTACTTTAACGTGTTGAAACAGTTTTTCAAAATTCTCTTGGTAAATATGTCAACCATGTTGATTTTCTCAACCTTCACAAATCTGAGAATCAAATTGCACTAGTCTCAGAATTATGAATGTTTGACTGACTTATACTTAACCAAATTGGATGAAACTTGTCCTAAATAAAAGCTAATATGTGTGGCTATGTTTTTGCAAAATTTTGGGATTTTTGGAAGATGTTTGCTATTTTTGCGCGAGTATGAAAACAATGCAGAAAACTGAAAACTGAAAGTAAAAGTGCTGAAAGTAAATAACACCAAGCTTTTTATGCTGGTTCGGTCAAATCGACCTACTCCAGTCTTCGAGGATACCTACTCGGTATTCACTAATCACAAATAGAAACTTGACAAAAGGATAACTGGAGTTAAACACCAACTCCACCCTTTTACAATCAAACAAACAAAATAAACATCACAAACACCACCACCACCACCGAACAAATGAAGGTTTGATCACACCTTGATCAACTTTGTACAAGAAATGAACGTATGTGGGTGGTATAAACAAAGCCTATATGGTATATGGAAGATATGTGTGATAGGCTTGAAGCTAAGAACAAGAGAAAAGAATAAGAGAAGAAGAGAATAGTCTTGCTTGATCTTGAAAGAATAAGAACTTTGGTTTGGCTTTGTCTTAAATCATCTTGCCTCCTTTTATATGTGTGTAGCATGCCTATATGGCTGAAAACTTCCTTGAAATTTTTCTTGAATACTTTGGAAGATTGCCTTGTATAACATAGTGACACACCCTTGGTTACTTGGTGAAATATGATTGGACGAACGATGTGTCTTCGCTTAGTTGTCACTTCATGATAGACCATCATTTTCCACCTTGGCACTTCACAAAATGAGCTGAAAATTCATCAATAAAATCTGAAAGACATTCTTAAATTCACATATGTTAATTGTCAATCAATCAAGATGTGATTGCCTCTCAATTTTGGAAGAAAATTGGAGGAAAATTAAGACAAAAATCGGCCAAGAATAAACATGTGCTGAAACTTCAGCACTTGTTTGATTTTGAAATATTTCCATGTGCGCCTCGCCTTTTTTAATGTCACCAATCACATGTGGCTTATCCTCCACCAATCAAAGTGCCAAAAAATCTCAACCTATTCTTCAAATGATGTGTAAGAGGCATGTATACCACCTGCACCATGTGCTGAATTCTCTTTTGGTAAACTTTGTCAAATAATGATGCATAATCTCACACACATGGTAAATTGCAATCAACCCTTAATTAATTTTTATAGAATACTCTAATATGTCTTGGACGTGTAAAAAGTGTCTAGATACATGTTACATCAAGACAAAAACGTTCCATGTATGCATAAGTGTAGAAAACCGAATTTTCGACTTTCGTCGATTACACTATTTTTCTCCGATTAATCTCAAACTTCTTAGACATGTATTATGTGTTATGTCACACATAATATACATAAAATAAAATTTATTTCAGCTCCTATGTCTGACGTTAAAATTGGCCATGTGCTTGAAAAGGTTTGAGTTTCAATTCTCAACAAATCAAGGCTAAATTGTGGGCGATTGATGTGTGTAAACATGATATGACTTTGGGGCTGATTTTGACATGTGGTGCACGAAATTTCTGAGTATTTTGAGTGTACATAGGCTGGACATCTTTATATGATAAGTACGTGACATATGGGTGATGGTTCTGTAGTCACTCGATGAGACAATTTTCGAATTTATGGACTAATGACATGTCGATATGATTTTTTGTAATAAGATGACTTGTAATGTATGATATGAGACCAGTATATACTCACAAATATGATGTGTATATAGTGGTGTAATGTCGACATAGGTTTATGATGTGTGCGACGTGTCGGTGGAACGTCAGGATAGAAACGTAAAATTCGTCGTCATAAAAAATATGTATGTATAATATATATATATATATATATATATATATATATATATATATATATATATATATATATATATATATATATATGCCGCGTGGAGTAGTGTGGAAAGAAAACTTTCCATTCCAAATATGTTGCCGAGTAGTTGTTTCCAAATATATCTCCTTTAGTACTTTATTTAATGAATTAGTAAGTTCAACTCCTTAAGCACTTCATTAAATGAACTAGTTTAGTTCAATTATCATGTCACCTGAAATTAGTATAAAGACAACAAATTTTTGCCATATGATTTAATCTTTAACACTTCATGACACGTTAGTACGTCAACATTATATATAAACATGTAAAGTATTTTTTATCACGTACATATATCAAGTAAAACTTAATTCATGTATTTCGTAAACACGTAACATTTAAATTATGCATTTTCAAATCACTCAAGCCCCGATCTCCGCCTTTTGATGATTTGAAAAATAATCTTTATCCATGATTTAAATTTGATCGTTTCCCCTACAATTATGCATAATTTTAAAATTTCGAATTTTATGATATCGTGCTATCGTGCTCCCTCTTAAGTTTATCTCTTTCTCCCCCTTAAATCATGCTTTTCTCTCTCCTTTTATTTTGTAAATCACATCAAAAGCATCAGTAACAATGGAGAGAAAGAGTAATTTATAACACATCAATGGAAATCACGCCTAATTTAGAACGTAAATTCTGATACGTGGCTTGATTAAGTGCTTTTGTGAATATGTCGGCTACTTGTGATTCAATGCGAACATGCTCTATAATAATATCACCACAGTTTACATGATCACGAAGAAAGTGATATCTTACGTCTATATGTTTTGCCTTAGAATGTAAAACATGGTTCTTAGACAGACTAATAGCACTTATACTATCACAGCATATAGGGATGCGATTTACAATTATACCAAAGTTTGATATTTGTTGTTTTAGCCATAATAGTTGTGTGCAACAAAGACTAAGTGTCATGTATTCCGCTTCAGTGGTAGATAATGCTACACTAGCTTGCTTTTTTGAAAACCATGATATTAGTGAGTTACCAACAAATTGACGTGTACCACTTGTGCTTTTTCTACCTATTTTACATCCGCCATAGTCCGCATCAGTATAAGCATGTAAGTTAAATTCACAGTTTTTATCATACCAAAGTCCTAATGTGGGAGTGTGAATAATGTATCGAAATATCCTTTTACAGCATTATACTGTGAGACTTTAGGGTTACTTTGAAAACGAGTACACATACAAACACTAAACATGATATCATGTCTACTTGCAGTTGTTGAGAAATATGTTTGGATAATTTTCAAAGTCATGATTTTAAGTGGTTAATACTTAAAAATTTCACACATGGTGTTATATGTGATTAAAAGTTGAAAAAGTTGACATCGGTCTCTCAGGTTGTTGCACATCGATCGATGTCTAGGGTTTTTAGAAATAATTTTCTAAAATGTGTTAAAATGATTGTTTTCAGTTGTTCATGATTTATACATGTTCATTATGTGCTTATTATGTGTTTTTGGTGATTATAATTGTCTTGTGACTAACATGCCTTGGAAGTTTCTACAACTTACCAAAAAGGGCAAAATTGGTATTTTGAGTTTTGTAGGAACATGATATGGTGGAAATATTTCAAGAGCATATTCTTATACTATTTATCATAACAAAGTTGATATCATGATTATTTATGACCATCCGGGACATTTCTGGAGTTTTCTCACACCAGGGGTATTTTGGTCATTTTACCCCCAAGGGTATTTTTGGTATTTTCACTCAAGGAATCTCTTGAGCATATTATTATCTTCATTCTGGAGCTGTGTTATTATTATTTTGAAGATAATATGGTGATCTTATATCTTATTCTCTCAACCGATGATATTATTGACTATAGCTGGATATGTGACGATTTGAGATGTCACATTCTATTTTTTCTTGAAGACCCTCTTATATATGTTATAAGAGAACATTTATCATCAATATTCAGAGATATTAAAGGTGTCAAAGGTGTGGAAATGTTATTGACACATAAGAAGAAATATTGGGGAATTTCGGTGTTACACGTTGACATAATCTTGTCAAGTGTTATCTATTTATTTCTTCTTCAAAAATCTGAGTTGCTACACATATATATATGTTGAAAAACGTGAGTTTACAGTTGGGAATGATACATTATTCATTTTATGAGTTGGAGACAAGTGGACCAACCAAAAAGGAGCTAGTTGGCAAAAATTGCCAACTTGGAGTTTACTAAAAATAGCCAACGGCTATATTGTTTTTCTTGGGTATTTTCAGCAGATTTTTAAAGTAAAATGGAGCTCTCACATGTCCTATTATGATGCTTGAAGTTGGGGATAATTTGGTGGTATTATCCTTCCTTATTTTAATTAAGGAAAAACAAAATTATTTTTTCAAAAATGCATGGTAGCCAACGGCTACATTCAAAGTTGGAGCTGAATTTTTGTTTTGAAATGGTCTTCTCCCACATGCCTATTCTCAAGATAGAAGTTGAGGTATTTTGGTGCATTATCTTCTTCTTATTATCTACATGTTGCAAAAGATAATTATGATAAATCCAAGGTGGAAAAATCGGCCAACATCATTTTGCCAAGGTGGACCAATCATGATGTTTTATTTTGCCAAGTGTACAAAGCCAACCAATGATGAGAAGACATTTGGAGTTGATGATGAAGATAATGACACATTGGAATTCTTATCTTCAAGGCTCAAATCACACTATAAATAGAGGCATTGGTGAAGAAGATGAAACACACTTGAAGCTCATAAGCATTCTATAGCTTTCATATTCATCTTCTTGTTCTTGTTGTTGTATTTTGTTGTAGCAAAGGTGTTCTTGATATTTTTGTTGTGCTACAAGCCTCTTGAGCTTCATTTGTAAGATTGATTAGCCATCTTTATAAGGCTACATCAATAGGTGTTAGAGGAGTTGCAACTAAGTGTTGCTTAGAAGGTGATTATCCAAGTCTTGAGTAGGGTTGGTGTATAACCCAAGGATCAAGCTTGGCTCTTGTTGTAAGGTGCTCATTTCATAGTGAAATCCAAGGAAAGGTGTTCCTTGGGACTGGAGTAGGTCACATTGACCAAACCAGGATAAATCCTCGGTGTTCTTCTCTTGTTTCTTTATATCTGTTTTCTACCCGTTTTTGACTGCAGTTTTCACCCAACTTCACACAATTTGAAAAAATAGCTAAACATTTTCAAAATTCGTGATTTTTGGTGGAGTTATACTTCAGACTGTTAGCTTTCATTTGCAACAAGAATCACTTGATTTGAGCAAGGGAAAGTTAGCCTTTCAGTCTTTGCAAGATAACTGCTCCAATCTGGCTGCAATCTGACCAGTTTTGAGAAAACTTAAATTCTGTATTTTTCAAGAATTGTTTAAGGTCAGGGCCTTTTTGAAACTTCATCTACACATCCTAAGGAGTGTTTTGGTATAAAGATCAACCTTTTTGGTTGAGTATTCAAAGAGAAACACTGTTTGCAAAATCAGCAACATTCTGTCCAATTCTGTCCAGATTGACCATCTGAATCTTTTTATTTGTTTGAAGGGTCAAACGATCTTATTTTTGTCTTATTTTTGAACAGAGTCTTGTTAACTCATTGAAGCTCAATTCTGGAAAGTTTCATAATTTTTGGAGTTGTGTACAATTATTTGTGAATTTTTGAAAAACGGGTTCTGAATCTGAGGTGGTCTCAGATTCTGTTTTCAAAGGGAATTTTAACAAAGGGTTGTAGTGTAATTTCCGCTAACCACTATTCACCCCCCCTCTAGTGGTGTTTATTGCAGGTGCACGGTCCAACATTTGGTATCAGAGCCAGACCAACACCACTCAAAAGAAGCAAGATTCAACACCGTACGTACAATACAAGGCCAAGAAACAACAATTCTTTATATACTGCTTGTCTCAAATCCAAGGTACATACTATGGCTATTGTTTCTCACAAAGGTGAGTTGGAAGGTATGTCTACACAACGCCCTCCTCTTTTTGATGGCAATAATTTTGTTCATTGGAAACTAAGAATGAGGCTATTCTTAATGGCTATAGACATCGATTTATGGTCTATAGTTGAAGATGGGCCGTACATTCCAACGAAAGTTATACAAGTTAGTGGAGTAACTCAAGAGGTTGAAAAATATAAAAGTGAATGGTCATCGGATGATAAAAAGAAAATGTCCATGAATGCTAAAGCTATGCAATTACTTTTAAATGGACTTACAACTTCTAAAGCAGGTTATGTGTCTAATTGCACAAGCGCACACGACATGTGGAAATCACTAGTATTAAAGCATGAAGGTACTAGTGGTGTTAAAGAATCCAAAATTAACATGCTTATGACTGAATTAGAGACTTTCAAAATGTTGCCAAACGAATCCATAACATCTATGGATTTGAGGATTACTAATATTTTCAATGCCCTTGAAGCTTTAGGGAAGTCATTTTCGAACAGTGAAAAGGTTCAAAAGGTGCTAAGAAGCCTCCCTGCTGAATGGGATCCAAAGGTGACTGCAATCGAGGAGACAAAGTCAATCACTAAGATGGATGAATTGATCGGGTCTCTTAAAGTCTACGAGGTAAAATTAAACCAACGAAAGTCCGAATCGTCTAAGTCATCCAGTAAGTCTATAGCTTTCAAAACAACCGAAACACATGCTAGTAATGATGATAGCAATAGTGATACTGAATTAGATGATGACTTGATATTGATCGCTAGAAAACTTAGAAAGTTTTTCAAACGTCCAAACAGGAATAGACAACGTAATTCTTCTTCTTCTTCTCAACCTAGGAAGAATAACACAAACAAATGGTATAATAAAGAATTAAAGTGTTATGAATGCGGTCAAAAAGGACATATTTCATACGACTGTCCCACGAAGAAAAATAATAATAACCACAACAATAATAAACAAGCCAAGGACAAGGAGGCTCAAACGACAAAGACAAAGGAGTCTAAGGCAAGAAAAGGGAAACGAGCAATGAAGGTGAGCACATGGAGCGACTCATCCGACTCAGAATCCGAAACTGAGGAAGCTCAAGTCTGCTTCGTATCCAACGAGGTATGTTCTTCTTCTGATAGTGATTCTGATAGTGACATGACATTTGATGAAATGTATGAAGAATTCCTAAGAATGCATGCTCACTGTAAGAGGCTCTCTAAAGAAAAGAAGAAACTAGTTGAAGAAAATGACAAGTTGAAGACGTCCAACTTGGAATTTTCCGATCAACTAGAATCTCTTAAACAAGAGTCTACTAATACTCTTGATTCTTTAGAGGATAAAATTGAATCATATAGGAAAGATGAACAAAAGTTACAAATGGAAAATAAAATGTTAAAATCTAAGTTAGAAAGTTGTGAAAATGAAATAGTGCAACTTAAGTCTTCTAAATTTACCTTAGAAAAAATGATAGAACAATTTAAATCTGGTGCAAATATGTTAGATACACTTATATCATCACAAAAGTATGGAAATGATAAAACTGGATTGGGATATAAAGAAGAAGATGGCAAATCAGATAAAAAGACTAAGTTTGTATCATCAACTACGAAACAACCTTATAAAGTTATAAAAACAAATTTTTCTGCTAAATCTTCTTCTACTCCTTCTTCTAGTTATTTAAAGATAAAGATGCAACATACACCCATAAAAGCACAAACGCATAACTATACATCTAGGCCAAACTTTGCATCTAGACAACCTAGAAACTATGCCTACATGTATACAAATGCATCTAAACCGAATAAAATGCATACAACTTATTATGAACCTAAGTATAGGCAACACTCTTATAAGTCTTATAGAAATGCCTATGAACACACTTATACTGCGCCATATAAGAAACAATTTCACATGCCTTATATACATCATAAATCTCGGCCATTCTATAACGATTATCAACCACGGCGCAACATGTATAACAATGCATCTTCACTTATGAGGAATAATCATCTATATGCTTATCCTTCTTATTTTAACCATGCTAAAAATGTGCCTAAAAGGTATGTTCAAGTTTGGATACCTAAGGGTTATCTAAACAAGAATAATGCCCCTAACATTAAAGGACCCAAATAAAGGGTACCTAAAACTTTGTCTCCATTGTAGGATAAACGCAAGGAATGCAAGAAGGAGGCAAAGTCAAAGAATCTGAAAACCAAATGGTTTTTAGATAGTGGATGTTCAAGGCATATGACGGGCAACCCCAAACTATTCACGGAACTTGAACATATTGATGGTGGAAAGGTGACATTCGGTGACAACAACAAAGGAAAAGTTGTTGGAAGAGGAACAATCGGGGACCCTAACACATTTCAAATACGAAATGTGTTATTAGTAAGCAATCTATCCTATAATTTACTTAGTATTTCTCAACTTATAGATTGTGGTTATAATGTCTCCTTTCTTCCCAATTCTTGTGATATAATAAATAAAAAGGGAGAAATAGTATTAAAAGGAAATAGAGATAGTAATATTTATACTCTTACCTTAGATAACATGTTAGATGCTAAGGTTAAGTGTCTAATATCACATGACTTAGATGTGAATTTATGGCATAGAAGATTAGGCCATATAGGAATTTCAACCATTAGGAAATTATCTAAAAAGAATTTAATTAGAGGTATGCCTAAGTTAGACTTAGATAATTTTCAAATGTGCGAAACATGTATTAAGGGAAAACACATTAAAGAAACCTTAAAACCAAAACATGAAGTGAGTACTAGTCATGTACTAGAATTGCTTCACTTAGACTTATTTGGTCCAAGTAGGACAAGAAGTCTAGGTGGACACTACTATGTGTGTGTCATAGTAGATGATTACTCACGCTACACATGGACATTGTTCTTAACACACAAAGACGATGCTCTATTAGCAATCGAAACCCTTATCAAGCAACTTGAAAACATTTATGAAGAAAATGTCAAAAGAATTAGAAGTGATAGAGGTGGAGAATTTAAAAACAAAGATGTAATCAAATTTTGTGAATTATATGGAATTAAACATGAATTCTCACCACCTAGAACACCACAACTCAATGGAGTTGTTGAACGTAAAAATAGAACGATTCAAGAAGTTGCTAGGACAACGCTTTATGAAAATAAACTACCTAAATATTTATGGGCTGAAGCTGTTAGTTGTGCATGCTATATTATAAATAGGCTAACTATTAGAAAGAAATTAAATAAAACGCCTTATGAATTGCTAAACAATAGACAACCTAAAATAGATTATCTTAAAGTATTTGGATGTAAATGTTTTTTGCTAAACACTCAGGATAATCTAGATAAATTTGAACAAAAGTCTATTGAATGCATATTTGTTGGGTATTCAACTAACTCAAGGGCATATAGGTGTTATAATCATGCATCTAGAAAAATAATTGAATCCATACATGTGAAATTCAATGAAAATGCATGATTTGAAGTTAGTAATAAACATCAACATAAACAAGAAACAAATGTTGAAAATATGTTTGATGATGATGTAATACTTGAGCCTGTACTTGATCATCTAGAACCAACTCCCCCTGAACAAGACATGCATGAACCCTTAGGTGATATAAATGAAGAAACTTTGCAATTTGAAGATAATGTAACTAATGATCCAGTTACATATGATAATGTTCATACTAATGAAACATTTGAACAAGATGTGGGTGAACCTAGTCAATCTAGGAATTGGTGGCACCCTAGAGAATTAATCATTGGGGATCCAAGTGTTGGGGTTAGAACACGTAGAAATATAAGTCAACTTGAAGGACATAGCTTAATCTCACAATTAGAACCTAAGAATGTAAAGGAAGCCTTAGGTGACATAACATGGATAGAAGCTATGCATGAGGAATTGAACCAATTCACAAGGAACAATGTGTGGGACTTAGTACCTAAACCTGAAGATAAGTCTATCATAGGAACTAAATGGGTGTTTAGGAATAAGATGGACGAACAAGGAAACATTACAAGAAATAAGGCTAGACTAGTCGCACAAGGTTATAATCAACAAGAAGGTATAGATTATGAAGAAACCTTTGCACCTGTTGCACGACTAGAAGCAATTAGATTATTACTTGCGATTGCAAGTCTAAGTAACATTAAACTCTTCCAAATGGATGTCAAGAGTGCTTTCTTGAATGGATACATCCAAGAAGAGGTGTTTGTCAAACAACCCCCTGGATTCGAAGATCCAAAGAATCCTAACCATGTTTACAAGCTTAAGAAAGCTTTATATGGTTTAAAACAAGCTCCAAGAGCTTGGTATGATAGATTTGCAAACTTTCTTATTACAAATAATTATCAAAGGGGAACTATAGACAACACATTATTCCTAAAAAGAAAATGTAATGATTTGTTAATAGTTCAAATATACGTTGACGATATCATCTTTGGTTCAACCAACCCTACCTTAGTAAAAGACTTTGAAGAGTGTATGAAGTCGGAGTTTGAAATGTCAATGGTAGGAGAGTTGAATTATTTCTTAGGACTTCAAATTAAACAAACCCCTCAAGGAATTCATATTAGCCAACTTAAGTATGTCAATGATATGATTAAGAAGTTTGGTTTTGAAGAGTTGAAACCTACAACTACCCCCATGAGTGTTAGTACCAAACTTGATAATGATGAAAATGGTAAACCTTTTGATGACACACTCTATAGGTCTATGATTGGCTCATTGTTATACTTAACTGCATCAATACCTGATATTATGTTTAGTGTGTGTATGTGTGCTAGGTTTCAATCTTGTCCTAAGGTATCACATTACAATGCAGTGAAAAAGATCTTTAGATATCTTAAGCATACACCTTACTTAGGACTGTGGTATGATAGAAACGCTAAGTTGGAATTACACGCATATAGTGATGCTGATTATGGTGGTTGTAAGTTAGATAGAAAATCCACTAGCGGTACTTGTCAATTCATAGGAACCAACTTGATTTCTTGGTTTTCTAAAAAGCAAGCTAGTGTAGCTCTTTCTACCACTGAAGCCGAGTATATCGCTTTGAGTTTATGTACAACCCAAATACTTTGGCTTAAACAGCAACTTAGTGATTTTGGCATTAAAATGAAAAAGATTCCAATTTTCTGCGATAACACCAGTGCAATCAATCTTTCCCGGAATCCGGTGCTTCATTCTAAGGCCAAACACATTGAGGTGCGATACCACTTTCTTCGCGA
Source organism: Eustoma russellianum (assembly GCA_036186865.1). Lineage (NCBI taxonomy): Eukaryota > Viridiplantae > Streptophyta > Magnoliopsida > Gentianales > Gentianaceae > Eustoma > Eustoma russellianum. The sequence continues at coordinate 8,930,375 of AP025071.1, forward strand.
TCATGTTCAAAATGAGGACATAGTGATAAACCATATAAGAACTGATCACCAAATTGCTGATATCTTTACCAAACCCCTTAATCAAGCCACTTTTGAAAACTTACGAGCCAAATTAGGAATGATGACTTACGATACCATTGCATAGTTCTATCTTTTGCATGATTTGCAAAATAAAGGGGGAGATAGAATAAGAACATGATTTTAGTTGGTAAGTCATGGATTTTAGTTGGTAAGTCATGATGAATCATATGCTAAGTTTTAATTGGTAAAATTTTGGAGCATAGGTTAAGGGGGAGAGTATGAGTTGAGGGGGAGCAACATACTATTTAAAAGTTGAAAACATTTGGTTAAATTTTTAATTATAAGTTGTGACATTAAAATCATGTTAGGTTATTTTGAAAATCATCCAAAAGGGGGAGAATGTTGAGAAATATGTTTGGATAATTTTCAAAGTCATGATTTTAAGTGGTTAATACTTAAAAATGTCATACATGGTGTTATATATGATTAAAAGTTGAAAAAGTTGACATCGGTCTCTCAGGTTGTTGCACATCGATCGATGTCTAGGGTTTTTAGAAATAATTTTCTAAAATGTGTTAAAATGATTGTTTTCATTTGTACATGATTTATACATGTTCATTATGTGCTTATTATGTGTTTTTGGTGATTATAATTGTCTTGTGACTAACATGCCTTGGAAGTTTCTACAACTTACCAAAAAGGGCAAAATTGGTATTTTGAGTTTTGTAGGAACATGATATGGTGGAAATATTTCAAGAGCATATTCTTATACTATTTATCATAACAAAGTTGATATCATGATTATTTATGACCATCCGGGACATTTCTGGAGTTTTCTCACACCAGGGGTATTTTGGTCATTTTACCCCCAAGGGTATTTTTGGTATTTTCACTCAAGGAATCTCTTGAGCATATTATTATCTTCATTCTGGAGCTGTGTTATTGTTAGTTTGAAGATTATATGGTGATCTTATATCTTATTCTCTCAACCGATGATATTATTGACTATAGCTGGATATGTGACGATTTGAGATGTCACATTCTATTTTTTCTTGAAGACCCTCTTATATATGTTATAAGAGAACATTTATCATCAATATTCAGAGATATTAAAGGTGTCAAAGGTGTGGAAATGTTATTGACACATAAGAAGAAATATTGGGGAATTTCGGTGTTACACGTTGACATAATCTTGTCAAGTGTTATCTATTTATTTCTTCTTCAAAAATCTGAGTTGCTACACATATATATATGTTGAAAAACGTGAGTTTACAGTTGGGAATGATACATTATTCATTTTATGAGTTGGAGACAAGTGGACCAACCAAAAAGGAGCTAGTTGGCAAAAATTGCCAACTTGGAGTTTACTAAAAATAGCCAACGGCTATATTGTTTTTCTTGGGTATTTTCAGCAGATTTTTAAAGTAAAATGGAGCTCTCACATGTCCTATTATGATGCTTGAAGTTGGGGATAATTTGGTGGTATTATCCTTCCTTATTTTAATTAAGGAAAAACAAAATTATTTTTTCAAAAATGCATGGTAGCCAACGGCTACATTCAAAGTTGGAGCTGAATTTTTGTTTTGAAATGGTCTTCTCCCACATGCCTATTCTCAAGATAGAAGTTGAGGTATCTTGGTGCATTATCTTCTTCTTATTATCTACATGTTGCAAAAGATAATTATGATAAATCCAAGGTGGAAAAATCGGCCAACATCATTTTGCCAAGGTGGACCAATCATGATGTTTTATTTTGCCAAGTGTACAAAGCCAACCAATGATGAGAAGACATTTGGAGTTGATGATGAAGATAATGACACATTGGCATTCTTATCTTCAAGGCTCAAATCACACTATAAATAGAGGCATTGGTGAAGAAGATGAAACACACTTGAAGCTCATAAGCATTCTATAGCTTTCATATTCATCTTCTTGTTCTTGTTGTTGTATTTTGTTGTAGCAAAGGTGTTCTTGATATTTTTGTTGTGCTACAAGCCTCTTGAGCTTCATTTGTAAGATTGATTAGCCATCTTTATAAGGCTACATCAATAGGTGTTAGAGGAGTTGCAACTAAGTGTTGCTTAGAAGGTGATTATCCAAGTCTTGAGTAGGGTTGGTGTATAACCTAAGGATCAAGCTTGGCTCTTGTTGTAAGGTGCTCATTTCATAGTGAAATCCAAGGAAAGGTGTTCCTTGGGACTGGAGTAGGTCACATTGACCAAACCAGGATAAATCCTCGGTGTTCTTCTCTTGTTTCTTTATATCTGTTTTCTACCCGTTTTTGACTGCAGTTTTCACCCAACTTCACACAATTTGAAAAAATAGCTAAACATTTTCAAAATTCGTGATTTTTGGTGGAGTTATACTTCAGACGGATAGCTTTCATTTGCAACAAGAATCACTTGATTTGAGCAAGGGAAAGTTAGCCTTTCAGTCTTTGCAAGATAACTGCTCCAATCTGGCTGCAATCTGACCAGTTTTGAGAAAACTTAAATTCTGTATTTTTCAAGAATTTTTTAAGGTCAGGGCCTTTTTGAAACTTCATCTAAACATCCTAAGGAGTGTTTTGATATAAAGATCAACCTTTTTGGTTGAGTATTCAAAGAGAAACACTGTTTGCAAAATCAGCAACATTCTGTCCAATTCTGTCCAGATTGACCATCTGAATCTTTTTATTTGTTTGAAGGGTCAAACGATCTTATTTTTGTCTGATTTTTGAACAGAGTCTTGTTAACTCATTGAAGTTCAATTCTGGAAAGTTTCATAATTTTTGGAGTTGTGTACAATTATTTGTGAATTTTTGAAAAACGGGTTCTGAATCTGAGGTGGTCTCAGATTCTGTTTTCAAAGGGGATTTTAACAAAGGGTTGTAGTGTAATTTCCGCTAACCACTATTCACCCCCCTCTAGTGGTGTTTATTGCAGGTGCACGGTCCAACAGCAGTAAGATAAAGCAAAGAACCAATTATAGACCTATACAAACCATTATCAAAATCTTTTCCATTTTCATCTTTATCAAGTTTAGTGGTTACACTCATAGGAGTGGGAGATGGTTTCAAGTTTTCAAAATCACTAAACTTGATAAAAACTTGAAACCATCTCCCACCCCTATGAGTGTATAGTTTTCAAAATCAAACACTATACTTGACTTATATGAGGTCTATGTTATATAGTTTTCAAAGATTCCCTCATAGGTCTATGATAAAAACTTGTATAGTTTTCAAAATCACTAAACTTCTTAATCATGTCATTTACGTGTTTGACTTGACTTATATGTATGCCTTTGCTAGTTTGCTTAATTTTCAAGCCAAGAAAATAATTTAACTCACCTACCATAGATATTTCAAAATCGGATTTCATGCAAGTTTCAAATTCTTCTACTAACTTATGACATGCAGATCCAAACACAATATTATCGACATAAATTTGAATAATAAGCAAATCCGATTTTTCTTGTTTCAAGAATAGAGTACTACCTATGGTTTCTTTTTTAAATCTATTTTCTAAAAGAAAAGTAGCAAAACGATCGTACCAAGCCTTAAGTGCTTGTTTTAAACCATATAGTGCCTTCTTTAACTTATGCACATGATTACGATATTTTATATCCTAAAAGCCTTGTGGTTGTTTTACATAGACTTCTTCTAGTATAAAACCATTTAAGAATGCACTTTTTACATCTATTTGATAAAAGTTATAATTCTTTATGCAAGCAATAGCAAGTAATAATCGTATAGTTTCTAAGCATGCTACGAGTGCAAATGTTTCTTCGTAATCTATTCCCTCTTCTTGATTATAGCCTTGTGCTAAAAGCTTAGCTTTGTTTCTAACGGTTTTACCATCTTCATTCATTTTGTTTTCAAACACTCACTTTGTGCCTATTATTATTTTATCTTGTGGTCGGGGTACTAAATCTCACACATCGTTTCTTGTAAATTGATTTAGTTCATCATGCATAGCGTCCATTTAAGAAGAATCATTCAAAGCATCAAGCACATTCTTGGGTTCTATCTCAGATATCATAGCATGAAATTGATTTATTTCATCTTGGTTTATTCTTCTACGTGGCCGTACACCTTGTGATATGTCGCCTATGATGAGGTCGTGTGGGTGATCCCTTTGCCATCTTGGTTGATTATTTTCTAAGTTTTCATGCATTTCTAAGTGATCTACATTTCTAGTGTGTCGTGTTCATCATGTACGATATTTTCTTCTATATCATCTAACACGGGCTTTAGTTCAAAATCATCATCATATTCTTTATTTATTTCAAGTTCACCAAATTTATTAAATTTCACATGAATAGATTCTAAAATCTGTCTAGTGATAGGATCATAACTTCTATACGCTTTAGAGTTCACAGAATATCCAATAAAGATGCATTCAATAGATTTTGACTCAAATTTATCTAGATCATCTTTTGTGTTAATACAAATCATTTACAACCAAACACATGAAAATAATCAATCTTATGCATGCGATCCTTTAAAATCTCGTAAGGGGTTTTGTTTATTTTCTTTCTAATCAATAAGCGGTTAACTATATAACATGCATAGTTTATGTCTTCCGCCCACAAAATCTAGGAAGTTTATTTCCACATAGCATGGTTCTTGCAATTTCTTGTAGTATCCTATTCTTTCTTTCTACTACTCCATTTAATTGTGGTGTTCTAGGTGGTGAAAACTCATGTTTAATACCTTGTACTGGATTCTTTCGTTGAAGTTTGTCAAGAGTTGAGATGCCAATATGTCCTAAACGTCTATGCCATAAATTCACGTTAGGTTCATTTGACATAAGACATTTTACTTTAGCGTCTAATATGTCATCTATAGATAGTATAAAATTATTTCCTTCTCTTTTTCCTTTTAATACTGTTTCTCCGTTTTTATTAATTATATTGCAGTATGGATGAGAAAAGCACGCATCAAAACCATTATCAAGAAATTGTGAAATGCTAAGCAAGTTGTAGGATAGATTACTTACCAAGAATACGTTGGAGCTTTGAAGAGTGCTCGGGTTTCCAATTGTTCCTTTTCCGATGATCCTTCCTTTGTTGTTGTCTCCAAAGGTTACCAATCCACCTTTCATAACCTTCTTCAACTTTGAGAACAAACTCGGGTCATCTGCCATGTGCCTCGAGCAACCACTGTCAAGGAACCACTTGATTGATGTATCTTTTGATTTATGCATTCCCTGCAATTGTTGGACCATGCACCTGCAATAAACACCACTAGAGGGGGGGGGGGTGAATAGTGGTTAGCTGAAATTACACTACTACCCTTGATAAAAATCCCTTTTGAAAACAAAATCTGAGACTGCCTCAGATTCAGAATCCGTTTTTACAAAAAAATCAAAAATCCTTGTACACAACTCCAAAAATTACGAAAATTTTCATAACTTAAATTCAATGTATTGACAAGAATCTGTCGAAACATTAGACAAAAATAAGATCGTTGGCTCTTCAAACAAATAAACAGATTCAGATGGTCAATCTGGACAGAATTGGACAGAATGTTGCTGAAATTGAAAAACGTGTTTCTCTTTAAATACTCGACCGAAAAGGTTGATCTTTATGTCAAAATTCTCTTAGGATGTCTAGTTTATGCTTCCAAAAGACCCTGTCCTTAAACAATTCTTGATTAAAACAGACTTCAAGTTTTATCAAAACTGGTCAGGCTGCAGTTAGATTGGAGCAGTTATTTTGCAAAGACCGAAATACTAACTTTCCCTTGCTCAAATCAAGTGATTCTTGTTGCAAATGAAAGCTAGCAGTCTGAAGTATAAATCCACCAAAAATCACAAATTTTGAAAGTGTTTATCTATTTTTTCAAAATGTGTGAAGTTGTGTGAAAACTGCAGTGAAAAACGGGCAGAATGTAGAAATGTAGAAACAAGATAAGAACACCGAGAATTTTTCCTGGTTTGGCCAATATGACCTACTCCAGTCCCAAGGAACACCTTTCCTTGGATTTCACTATAGTATGAATCAACTTACAACAAGAACCAAGCTTGATCCTTGGGTTATACACTGACCCTATTCAAGACTTGGATGAACACCTTCTATGCAACACTTAGTTGCAACACCTCTACCACCTATTGATGTAGCTTTATAGAATTGGCTAATCAATCTTACAAATGAAGCTCAAGAGGCTTGTAGCTCTCCAACAAATACAACAAGAATACCTTGGCTACAAAGAATGGAACAAGAATGACAAGAAGAAGATAGCTAGACAAATCAACAAATGCTTTCAAGTGAGCTTCAAGTGTGTTCTTCTTCTTCACCATTGCCTCCTATTTATAGTGTGAGTTGAGCCTTGTAGATAAGAATGCACATGTGTCACCATCTACATCATCAAGCTTAAGTGTCTTCACATCATTGGTTGTCCTTGTACACTTGGCAACGTAAAGCAAAATGATTGGTCCACCTTGGACACACATTGTTGGCCGAAGTTTCCACATAGAATAGTCTTGATTATCCTTTGCAAAATAAAGATAATAAGAAGAAGATAGAATGACATATTCCACCAATATCCCCTCAACTCCTTGGCTTGAGAATAGGCATGTGGGATTTGACAAATTCAAACAAAATCATCTCTATTTTCAGCCTAGTAGCCATTGGGTATAATTCAAACATTTCCTAGTTGGCAACTTTTGCCAATTAGCTTCTTTTTGGTTGGTCCAATTGTCACCAAGTCATAAAATGAATGACATATTGTCTCCAACTGTTTATGAACATTTTTGAACATATATACATGTATATCAACTCAGAATTTTGAAGAAGTCAACAAATAATAGTTGACAAGATTATGTCAACACGTAACACCAAAATTCCCAATATTTCTTCTTGTATGTTGTGATCATTTCCACAAATTTAACACCATTAAATTCTCTGTAAGATGATTATAAATATACTCCAATAACATATACAAGAGAGTCTTCAAGAAAGAAATAGAATGTGACATCACAACTCATCATATATCCCGCTATAGTCAATAATATCATCATGTGAGAGAAATAATATAAAACCACCATCTAATCTTCAAGATAACCATAACTCAACTCCAGAATGAAGATAAGAATATACTCAAGAGATTCCTTGAGTTAAAATACCAAAAATACCATCAGGGGTAAAATGACCAAAATACACCTGGTGAGAGAAAACTCCAGAAATGACCCGGATGGTCAGAAATAGATACAATAACACCTTTGTCTTGATAAATAAGATGAGAATAAGTCCTTGAAGTATTTCCATCATATCATTTTCCTACAAAACTCAAAATACCAATTTTGCCCTTTTTGGTAAGTTGTAAAAACTTCCAAGGCACATTAGTCACAAGACATTTATAATTATCAAAAACACATAATAATCACATAATGAACATATATAAAACATGTACAAATGAAAACAACCACTTTATCACATTTTAGAAAAATACTTCTAAAAACCCTAGACATCGATCGATCGAAGTGCCTCAGCTTCAGAGATCGATGTCTCACACTAAGTTTAAGAATTTATCTCTGATGTACATCGATCAATCGAAGGGAGGGTTCGATGTATACATCAATCGATCAATGTGTCTCAGGTTTAGAGATCGATGTCCCACCGTAAGGTGTTGAACTTTCACCGCCTTACATAGATCAATCGATGTGAGGGATCGAAGTACATCGATCGATCGAAGTGCAACAACCTGAGAGATCGATGTCAACTTTTTCAACTTTTAATCACATATAACACCGTGTGTGACATTTTTATGCATTCACCACTTAAAATCATGACTTTGAAAATTATCCAAACATATTTCTCAACATTCTTCCACTTTTGGATGATTTTCAAAATAACCTAACATGATTTTAATGTCACAACTCTTTACCAATTGTTTATCATAATTCTACCAATTTTAAACCAATTGAATCGTTTTTGAAAACCTCACCAACCAATTACCAATTGTTTCACCAATTTTATACCAATTGTTTTCAAACTCTCAATTCTCATATGTTCATGTGATCCCCCTCAAATTATACTCTCCCCCTTAACCTATGCTCAAAATTTACACCAATTGAAACTTAGCATATTATTCAACTCAAGTCCAAATCATGACTTACCAACTAAAATCACGTTCTCATTCTATCTCCCCCTTTATTTTGCAAATCATGCAAAAGATAGAATTATGCAATGGTTTCGTAAGTCATCATACCTAACTTGGCTCGTAAGTTTTCAAAATTGGCTTGATTAAGAGGTTTGGTGAAGATATCAGCTATTTGGTGATCAGTTCTTACATAATCTATGGTTATATCTCCATTTTGAACATGATATCGAAGAAAATGGTATCTTACCTCAATGTGTTTGGCCTTAGATGAAGTACCAGATTCCGATAAAGATTGATCTCACTTGTGCTATCACAGAAAATTGGAATCTTATTCATTTTAATGCCAAAATCACTAAGTTGTTATTTAAGCCAAAGTATTTGGGTAGTGCATAAACTCAAGGCTATATACTCGGCTTCGGTGGTGGAGAGTGCTACACTAGCTTGCTTTCTAGAAAACCAAGAGATCAAGTTGGTTCATATGAATTGACACGTACCACTAGTGGATTTTCTATCTAACTTGCAACCAGCATAATCAGCATCACTATATGCGTATAATTCCAACTTAGCGTTTCTATCATACCAAAGCCCTAAGCGAGGTGTGTGTTTAAGATATCTAAAGATCTTTTTCACCGCATTGTAATGTGAGACTTTAGGACAAGATTGAAACCTAGCACATATACACACACTAAACATGATGTCAAGTCTTGATGCGGTTAAATATAACAATGAGCCAATCATAGACCTATATAGTGTGTCATCAAAAAGTTTACCATTTTCACCATTGTCTAGTTTAGTGCTAACACTCATAGGGGTAGGTGCTGGTTTCAACTCTTCAAAGCCAAACTTCTTAATCATATCATTTACATACTTAAGTTGGTTAATGTGAATTCCTTGAGGGGTTTGTTTGATTTGAAGCCCTAAGAAGTAATTCAACTCTCCTACCATTGACATTTCAAATTCTGACTTCATAACTCTTTGAAGTCTTTTACTAAGGTATGGTTGGTTGAACCAAAGATTATATCATCTACACATATTTGAACTATTAATAAGTCACTACCTTTTCTTCTGAGGAATAATGTGTTGTCTATGATCTCCCTTCGATAATTATTTGCAATAAGAAAATTTGCAAATCTATCATACCAAACTCTTGGATCTTGTTTCAAACCATATAAAGCTTTCTTAAGCTTGTACACATGGTTAGGATTCTTTGGATCTTCAAATCCAGGGGGTTGTTTAACAAACACCTCTTCTTGGATGTATCCATTCTAGAACGCACTCTTGACATCCATTTGGAAGAGTTTAATGTTGCTCAGACTTGCAATTGCAAGTAACAATCTAATTGATTCTAGTCGTGTAACAGGTGCAAAGGTTTCTTCATAATCTATTCCTTCTTCTTGATTATAACCTTGTGCGACTATTGTAGCCTTATTTCATGTGATGTTTTCTTGTTCATCCATTTTATTCTTAAACACCCATTTTGTTCCTATTATTTTCGGGTTTATGTACTAAATCCCACATGTTATTCCTTGTAAATTGGTTCAATTCTTTATGCATGGCATATATCCAAGATATATCACCTAAGGCTTCTTTTACATTCTTAGGTTCTAAGTGTGAGATTAAGCTATGTCCTTCAAGTTGACTTATGTTTCTACGTGTTCTAACCCCGACACTTGGATCCCCAATTATTAATTCTTTAGGATGCCACCGATTCCAAGATTGACTAGGTTCACTCTCATCTTGTTCAAATGTTTCATGAACATTATCATATGTAATTGGATCATTAGTTGTATTATCTTCCAATTGCAAAATTTCTTCATTTAATTCATCTAAGGGTTCATGCATGTCTTGGTCGGGAGGAGTTAGTTCTAGATGGTCAAATACATGCTCAAGTAGTATATCATCATCAAACATATTCTCAACATTATTTTATTGTTGATGTTGAGTTTTATTACTAACTTCAAAACATGCATTTTCATTGAATTTCACATGTATAGATTCAATTATTTTTCTAGATGCTGGATTATAACACCTATATGCTCTTGAGTTAGTTGAATAACCAACAAATATGCATTCAATAGAATTTTGTTCAAACTTATCTAGATTATCCTTAGTGTTCAACACAAAGCACTTACAACCAAAAACTCCAAGATAATCTACCTTAGGTTGTCTATTATTCAACAATTCATAAGGTGTTTTATTTAATTTTTTTCTAATAGAAAGCCTATTTATTATATAACATGCACAACTAACAGCTTCAGCCCATAAATATTTAGGTACTTTGTTTTCACATAACACTGTTCTAGCAACTTCTTCAATTGTTCTATTTTTACGTTCAACAACTCCATTGAGTTGTGGTGTTCTTGGTGGTGAGAATTCATGTTTAATTCCATGTAATTCACAAAACTTGATTACATCTTTTTTTTAAATTCTCCACCTCTATCCTCCTAATTCTTTTAACATTTTCTTCGTAAATATTTTCGAGTTGCTTGATAAGAGTTTCGATTGCTAATGGAGCATCGTCTTTGTGTGTTAAGAACAATGTCCATGTGTAGCGTGAGTAATCATCTACTATGACACGCACATAGTAGTGTCCACCTAGACTTCTTGTCCTAATTGGACCAAATAAGTCTAAGTAAAGCAATTCTAGTACATGACTAGTACTCACTTAATGTTTCGGTTTTAATGTTTCTTTAATGTGTTTTCCTTTAATATATGTTTCACACATTTGAAAATTATCTGAGTCTAACTTAGGCATTCCTCTAATTTCTTTATTCGTATGGTTTGCTTCATGATGCTTGCTTCTCATTTGAAGATATGTATTAGTTTGACTCTGTATTCTCTTTCATGTCGGCAAAACATTGCATATCATAGTATGCAGTATTTATAAACGCCTAAGAAAACTATTTATAAGAGCACTACTTCATATACTTTCCTTTCAAAAATATTATTCTATTTTCTTTTTTAATTTGTCTAAAAAATATTATCTATTTTCTAAAAAATAGTAACAAATAGCAGTTAAAGTTTCGATACTACCATTAAATTAACATATACGTTACTTTAGAGATGGAGGGAGTATATAGTATCTGAGTTGGGCCTTATAATGGCTACGTACTTGTGGTTACGCCTACCTACTTCGCAGGATCTTGAAGTTATGTCATATATATATATATATATATATGTATATATGTATATATATATATGTATATATGTATATCTATATATGTATATATGTATATGTATATATGTATATATATATGTATGTATATATATATATATATATATATATATATATATATATATATATATATATATATATATATATGTATAGATGAAGATGGAAATCCTCTGGCGATCATGGGCGCCGCTGCGGCAGTAGCCGCCATTGCTGCCAATTCTCACAGCGATCGTTTCCTTTCCGGCTGACATTATCTTCGGCTTCCTCTCTCCTGCCCGCTACCGAACGATTCTGCTATTTTATTTTACCCGTTTGATCATAATGACTGCCACGCCTTCATTCGCCGTGGTGGTCTCCGGAACTTCATCGTCGAACAGCATCTCTATTTCACCGAAGTCAGTTTCTCGGCATAAAGGTATTCTTTTAATCTCATTCCTCGACTCTGAGATTGATGCGCTAGCGGCTCCTTTCAAATACTCATTAGTGGGCACTTTCTGGTATGGCCGTCCCTCATTGAAAATTATACGCGATGTCTTTGAAAAGATAGGCTTTCATCAGGATTTGCTGATCACACTTATAGATCAGAAACACATTCTGTTGAATTTTCATAATGAAGCGGATTATTTGCGCTGTTTTTACCGTCGTTCATGGCAAATATCGGGCTGCCATATGCGAATAACAAAATGGATAGTTGATTTTGATCCCTCTGCTAATGTCCCAATTGTACCTATATGGATCGCATTACCCGGTCTCCCCATTCATCTCCATCGTCGTGAAGCACTGTTTGAGATTGTCCGCCCAATCGGAACCCCTCTCAAACTGGACGTCGCTACCTCATATGGGCTGCGGCCATCCGTCGCCAGGATCTGTGTTGAGGTTGATGTCTCTCAAGAACTCCCACCGAAGATCTATTTACACGCAAAAAATAGATTCATATTGCAAACAGTGGTTTATGAAGAGCTGCCCCAGTTTTGCACTCAATGCCGCAGATTAGGCCATGCGCTGGGCTCATGTGCCTCTAATGCTGCATCATCAGTCCCGCCCCCACCACCGCCTCCGCCACCTCGTCCAAAAACTCAGCGGTGGACACCCATCAAACGTAAGCCGCAAACGGCACCAACAGTGGATGTCCCAACATCAGACATACCATCTCAAACTCCTCCAGCAGTCCATCCTCCACCTTTGGATACTGAACTTCCTCAGGACACTATTATCGACTTGCAGCCGGAAATTTTCTGTGACGCGTCTGAACCCCTGTTACCAACAGATTCCATTGACTTACACTTCGGATACAGACCTAACAGCTGACGTCCCGGCTGATGACTTGCCATCAGTTCCAGATGAAGTTGTTCGTCGTATGCAATTACTTCCCCCATCACCCGATGAAGAGATTTTGATATCCAGATTACAGGACCACACCCCGGATACCGAGTTCATACCTGTGGTTCCTTGCAGAAAACGTCGTGCAAAGAAAGATTTACCTCCTTTACCACCATCTACTATTGTGACGCGCAGCGCATCGCATATCTTGCAGGGAAGTGACTCCAATATTTCTCAATGAATTTACTAATATGGAATATCAGAGGCATGCGTGCCTCCCTACCTCAGTTGTTGACCCTGATTTGTGACCATCATCTACAGTTGCTTGCACTCATTGAACCCAAGCATCCCTCATCACACATTACTGAGATAAGATTACATCTTGGTTTTACAAATTGTTTTTCTTCGCAGTCTGAAAAAATATGGTTTTTCTGGCGTGATTCTGACTTCCATCTGCTTGCCTCGCAGGATCAAGATCAGGTGGTCCATTTCACTTTATTACATCGTGCTCTTCAACTGACGTTTGTTTTGTCCATCGTATATGCGAAACACACGGCTTCTTTGCGTCATCCTCTCTGGCAATCATTAAGTGGCTTCTCCAACACGAATGACTTGCCCTGGGTGATTGGGGGTGATTTTAATACTTTTAGATCCCTTGAAGATCACAGCGGCCGGTTGCAGCCCGCTCTCACGGGTTTACAGGACTTCAACGACTGCATTGAATCTTGTTCCCTTATGGCGCCACCATATCATGGACCTCGTTTTACTTGGATGGATGGCAGAGGTCTAGGTCGTGTGCATCGCAGATTAGACTGGCTATTTATCAACTCCTCATTCAACGATGTGTTTGAGATCATGAAATTAATGCATCTACCACGAGTCTCTTCAGATCACACTCCCTTATTATTCGTATGTCAGTTGAATGCTCCAGGAGGTCATCATCCCTTTCGGTTCTTGGATGCATGGCTGACTTATCCAGATTTTCATACCTACATGCAGCATGCGTGGTTGTCGTATCCTACCATTGGTGGTATGTATGGTTTCTGTAACAAATTATTCTCTCTGAAACGGGACATTCAGCGCTGGAACAAAGAAATCTTTGGAAACATTTTCACAAACCTTATGCAAGCGGAATCTGCTCTCACAAGTGCCGAAACACTATGGGATACTAACTTTACTGATGTAACGTGCGAAGCATATCACAAAGCAAAATCCGACTATATTCGTGCCTCCAACTATGAGATGCTTTTCTTGAAGCAAAAGGCACGAGTGAAATGGCTCAAGGAAAGTGACGCGAACACCTGATATTTTCACTCCATTGTCAAGGGGCGACGATCACAACTACGTATTCAACAAATACGTACCGCCAGTGGGGACATACACACGACATCCACAGACATTATGAATGAGGCAGTTTCCTTCTATAAAACATTATTTGCCAAAGAAACAACATCTGATCATTTTGCGGTTCTCTCACATATACCATGTCTAGTATCGGAGGATGACAATCTCATGCTTACTCAATTGCCCTCGGCGATGGAGGTGAAAGACGCGGTATGGTAGTTAGACCCACAGAGTGCAGCGGGTCCGGATGGATTTCATGGTAAGTTTTACAGATCATGTTGGAATATTATTCATTCTTATGTCTTCAAAGCAGTGCAGGAATTTTTCCTAGGCATTCCACAGCCAATAGTAATGGCTAGTGCTTTGCTTACTTTGATACCAAAGACCCAATCTCCACAGACATTCAGTGAATTCCGTCCTATCTGTCTTACAAATTTTATAAGTAAGGTTTGTACACGCATCATCGCAACACATCTGAATAAGCTGCTTCCAAAATTGATCTCTCCAGAACAGACTGGCTTCTTACCTGGTCATGATATTTCGACGCAAATTTTAATGGCACGAGAAATGATTCACATGCTTGATAAGGGTGGTCCTCAATTATGCTTGAAATTGGACATGATGAAGGCCTTTGACAGAGTAAGTTGGGAATATCTTTAGTTACTATTGCGTCAGTTTGGTTTCTCAGATTTCTTTATCAGGATTATACTCAACCATTTACGTGCCACAACCTTATCCGTGTTGATTAACGGACAACCATCGGTTTCATTTCGTCCACATCGAGGCGTAAAACAAGCAGATCCATTGTCTCCTCTTCTTTTTATTCTCTCTTCCGAGGGTTTCAGTCGTGGCATAAAATCTTTGGTAGACTCCCAGACACTGCAGCCCTTTCGCCTGGGACGGGTCCCATTTGCCATCATGCATTTGGCCTACGTGGATGATTTGTTAGTATTCCTACGCGGTACACAACGAAACCTAAGAAGATTCCAAGCCTTCTTAACATCATATGAAACTGCTTCAGGACAGAAAGTTAATTATCAGAAGAGCAGCTTCATCCCCTCAGCTAGCACTTCGGTTCAGCAACAAATTCTTTTCGGAATATATTTAGCATGCGATGTACAACTTTGCCGTTCCGCTACCTTGGCACTTATCTGCATAAGGGGATCACTAGAACAAAATACTGTATCTCCTTACTACAGCATATTGACGACCATTTGCATGGCTGGAACTCCCGGCTTCTCTCTGCAGCAGGTCGTCTAGTCTTACTTCCATCGGTGATCTCAACACTTCCCCTTCATGTCTTGGCGTCAGGAGGTCTACCGAAGTTTGTCATCAAATTAATCGAGAGGAAAATGGAGTCTTTTTACTGGGGACATCGTCATCATTGGGTCTCTTGGTCAACTATTACTATGCCCATTGAAGAAGGAGGCTTGGGACTCCGTGATTTAGGCATGTTACAAAAGGCATACCACTGCCGGATTTGGTGGTCATATCAGCAACATCATTCACTTTGGAGTCGCTACATGCACATCAAATATGGCAATCGAGGAGATTACCTGCCTCGTTTACCAGACTCACCAGTTTGGCGCCTCATCTGTCGCATTCATTCTATCTGCGTTTCTCAGACTGTGGGAGACGGTACCCATCTTGCCTGGACACCCACCGCCTCTGGCAAGTTTTCCTTGCGATCAACGTATGATATTTGCCGTATAACACAGCCAACTCTGCTCTCCGCAAAATTTATTTGGTTCAAGCACCATTCCCCGGCCACAAAGCTCTTCCTTTGGCGTGTCTTTCATTCTGCTCTCCCATTTGAAGATTTCATTGACAGGTACTCTACAGCACGTCCCACGCAGTGTCCTTTCTGTAAAAGTGCTTCGGCCACAGTGGATCATGTCTTCCTATACTGCGACAGTATTCGGGCCATTTGGATTTACTTCGCCTCGGAGTTACATGGTTTGTCACCTATTGGATTACATCTTCGCCAGTATTTATTATCTTGGTGGTATCGCTCTACTACTACCACTATTTTTGGTGTTCTTCAAATATAGTCCCCGCGATTGTGGTATCTAAAATCTGGTACACTTATGCTTCATTGACATATGGGGATTCGGCTACCTTTTCCCCTTCATCCATACGGGCTTCCATACATTACGACATCACCATGTGGTCTCAAACGATACATGGAACCAAGCTTGCAGCGGAACCATCACCCTCGCTTACGTGGCTTCCTATAGTACGAGCCCCACGTCCTGTGGTGGTTCGTTGGAATACTCCCCCATCCGGCAGATTAAAACTTAACATTGATGCTGCAGTCGGCAGACATTATGCAGCTGGTGGGGTGATTTTACGTGATCATTTGGGTGCATGTGTGGGTGCACCATCTTTTCGCCTCCCAGTATGTGCGCCACTTGCAGCAGAGATACAAGAGGCACTATTTGGCTTGCTATATTTCCTACCGTTCTATCGCTCGATCACTTTTGAGTCTGACTGTGCATAGTTGATTACTCGCTTGAATCAACCACACATAATTTTTGGCAATTATCATCTCCGCTTACTGCAGGCTTTACTTCATCATCACCGACTACATTATAATCATGTATATCGCGAAGCTAACAAGGCTGCTCCCTTTCTTGCTCAACATGCGATGTTGTTTCCCCAGACACAATACTATTCACGTCCCGACCTTTCCTCTTTAGTTCGTGCCACCGTCGCCTTGGATCTCTCTTCGGAAAATCTGCGAGTTCCTTGAGCTTTTGGTCTTCCATATGGATTGGCAAGCTTTATTTTTCTCTGCATGTATCCTTGGGGGTACAGGCAGGCTTGGTACGCCACGTTTACTCTTAGCCATCTTACTTACTTTATGCTTCATCTGTCAGTTTAACTCAGCATTTTCTCTTTTCAATGCATGGACGGAACCACCTACGCTGCCCGGCTCCAATGACGAGACTCATGATACATTGCACGAACGGCTACATCGACATCACACATTACAATATATATATATATATATATATATATATATATATATATATATATATATATATATATATATATATATATGACATCTTTTTATAAAAGGAGGAAGCCTCCCGGTGCTATTATTAACAGCCTCACTTAAGGCGAAGGAACACCAAATGTACGAATCATACAACTACAAAAATTACAGAAAATTAGCCAAAACAATACAACTGTACATCGCAAGCTAAAGGGCACTGCTCATGTCGGATATGATATGCCTCATTAAAATGTTGGCAAGCAAAACCACTCTTGTGGATAAAATCTTGCACGAAGGAAAGAGAGTATATATTTATCCAACCTGAGACAACAAAGATAATCTGAAAAGGAGTCAGATGAAGTCTCCGCAGAGTCCATATCCATGTTGGAGCAGCAGTAGTCCATGCTCGCCCAGCCAACAAAGAGAGAGAAAAGCAAATTAGCACCGAGGCTGTAGAGGAATGCAGCTGGTAATGCAATAAGCCAAGAGATAGGGACGTACCCGATCTGCCTGCATTCAAGCAAATGCAGGCAGGAAATAAAAGAGCAGGCCAATCCTTATGGAAGACAAATGCATATTCAGCATCAATCGATATGAACCTCCCTCGCGAAAAATTCAAACACAGAGATGGTGGAGCATCATGATACAAAAGCATGTAAAAACACAGCCACCAAGACAAAAATAAAAATTGAGATGTTCGTACCTGGGCTGCCTGCATCACCAAAATGATACAGGCATAGTGGCATGTTATAATGATGTGCATCTCAAATACGCAAGTGGGGAGTGGACAAATCTGTGAGCAAACAGCCACGCGCAACTGGCGGCAACTGGCACAAGCTAACAAACTCTGTCAAGGAAGATAAATGCAGGCCATGAGTAGCCAGGTGATGCGCCACTGAGTTTGCCTCGGGCGGAGTGTAACAGAGTGTCGATGCAGTAATCTCCAAAAAGAATTGCAAACGATGTAGATCCGCGGCGCTCATATCCCCTCTCAACGAGCGAGTTGCCAAGGAAGATGATAACTGCAGGCAATCGGTTTCCAGTAAAAAGTTCGAGAACCAGGGCGCATAAAAAAAAACCGTATACGATGCTACCTTGAGATCCGATCTGAGCGAGGTAAATGTGGCAAAGAAAAAGCAATAGAAGAGAGTAGAGCTCCCCCCGTGTCCCGGACTACTGCAACAGTCGAAGAACCATGATGACTTGAAGCAGCGTCAACATTAATCTTCAGATGACCCGAAGGCTGAGCAAGCCACCGGACTACGGAACACTGATGTATGCGGATAGGCGAAGATAGGCCCGCCGCTATCAAGGTCGGAAAGGCCACCGCAAAGTGTTTCCCCGATGCCGCCTGACACTATACAAATATATCCACATGAATACGCTCCTCCAACCTGCTCAAACTGTATGTGGCATCTCCAAACACAAGACCTGTATATTCTTTCCAAACATTACTGTATATTTCATAGGGCACCACCACACGAAGCTGACCATGCATGGTGCACGAGGATGACCGCATCCACTATCATACCCTGTATTTTTCGAGTACGACATTAAGTAATTAAAAACAGCTTAAAATACAATTTTATTAATTACATATGTTTATGAGGCTTAGTTAAATGAATTGTAGGTGGAAAAATAGTCAAAAAGCTGAAATTGAGAAAATTAGGCCCAAAATACCAAAATTGTCCCTCCTCAATTAAATGCTGAGGCAGTTACACAATTAAGTATAACTCCCCATTAGACTAGCGGTTTTAGGGAGAAAATAAAGGGGGAAACGACTGGCAGGGAGAAGAGGAGGAAAGGAAAAGAGAAAACTGTGGCCAACTTAGGTCCAATCCGTCCCGAAATTCCACCAAACATTCGTAAGATTATTTAGATTGAAAGGCAAGTGACATTTCCATACGCTTTATGCAATTTTGATTCAACAGGCCCTACTTTCCTATAAAGAGAAAATTGGATCATATATTTGTAATTCTTGGTCTGTTTAGGTTAGTTGTTCTATTACGTGCATCTATTGTTGTTGATTGAGTAAAATTATGTAATTTTGGGCCAATTTCTGAGCAAATCTATGATTTGCTTGGTTGTTGATAAAAATGCCCTTAAAGTGTAATATTTGGTGAAATTATTGCCTTCTGATAGTTTATCATGTTTATTAATCGTGTCTTAGATGATTTGGAACGATTTGAGGAAGGTTAGAAGGGTTGAATGATGAGTTGCTGCAATTTGGTAGGGTTAGAATATTGATGATATATCCGGAGAGGTGAATGGTAGAAGGCCTAGGGTTGACGCAGTCTGATTGATTTAAGGAGCAATCTGTGTTTTTGTGTGTTATGCATGATAGATTTAGGTAGTAAGGTTGAATTTGGGGTGTCTAGCATGAAAAGGGAGAAGAGAGGAGAAGAGAAGAGGGAGTTACTGTAGAATTGCAGGTTTTTTGTAGGACCTGTATAGCACCACTAGAAGGGAGGTTGAATAGTGTATGCGGAAAATTTGGTTTTTAAAAAACTTTTGGACCAAACTACCCACTTCTGAAAACAGATTCAGTTTTTAGACCCAGTTTTTAATTAACTGAATGATTAAGTTGTAGACCTCCAAAAATTGTAACATTTAATGAAAAATTACTTTCGGATGTTATGTACGTGTCATAAAAATTTCAGATCCAAATTCAAAGTATAAGACCTTGAAAAAACGTTTTTGCACAGACTGCATCAATCTGCCAGAAACTATGATCTGAAATGCAAATTTTATTCCTATTAATTTAAAACTCCAAATGATCTGAAAATTTTATGATATGACCCTAAGGATATGTAATTTAAAGGGTTGAAACAGGTTTTCAAAATTCCGTTGGTAAGTATGTCAAATACGTTGATGTTCTCAACATTTGCAAGTCTGAAATTCAGATTGCACTAGTCTCAAAACTATTAACGTTTCATTGACTTATACTTATCCAAATGGGGTGAAACTTGTGCCAAATGAAAGCTAGGACGTGTGTCTATGTTTCTGAAAAAGTTTGTGATTTTTGCAAATCGTTTTCTATTTTTACCGTTGCAATGACAATGATGCAAAAACTGAAAATTGAAAGTAAAGTGCTGAAAAGTAAGAACGCCAAGAATTTTATACTGGTTCGGTTAACACAACTTACTCCAATCTTCTAGAACACCTTTATCAGTTATCACTAAACACCAAAAACACCTTAACACACGGGTTACTGGAGTTATACATCAACTCCACCCTTTTACAATCAATACAACCAAAACAACAAAACAAACCGATCACGAACACTACCACCAATCGAATGAAGGTTTGATCACACCTTGATCAACCTTTTACAACAATGAATGAGTGTGGGTGGTATATCCAAAGCCTATATAATATCAAGATTATATGAAAATAGGCTTGAGAGAAGAAGAAAAAAGAAAGAAAGGTAGAAGAAGAAAGTAGTAGAGCTTCTTCATCTTGAGAGAATGAGAGTTGTATTCTTAGCCTTGTTTGCACTATTCTCTTCTTTTTAACCATGTGTGGCCGCCCCCTAGGGCCTTCTTCCTTTCTTGAGAATTCTCTTTAATACCCTTGGAAGATTGTCTTGTGTAGATATGACACCATCTTGCTTACTTGGCACATTATGATTGGAAGGATGACTTGGCCTTGCTTATTTGGCACTTGATGAATGGTCCAACTTGTCATCATATTAATGAGCTGTAAAATCTGAGAATAACTTGCAAAACATGTGCTAAAAAGAATTCAAAACACTACCAAATAATCACCATTCAATCCCTTCAATTTTGCGATACAAATTAAGCACAAAACCATCATCAAAATCTCCAACTTATTGCACATGTGCTGAACATTTTCAGCATGTGTTGTAGTTTGAATTGTTACCTTGTGTAGCTCCCTCTTTTATATCACTAACCTTGTGTGGCATGTTCTTCACCAATTAAGATGTCAACTAAGCTCCACATAGGATCATCAAGGCTGCAAATGGCGTGTAGAATGGCTAGGCATGTGCTGAAATTTTACTTTAGTAAGCTTTGTCAAATAATGCACAATAATTACAGATATATGGTAAATTTCAATCAGCCCTTATTTGAATTTTCTAGAACACTTTAACATGTCTTGAATGTGTAAAAATTGTCTAGATGCATGTTACAAGTCATGCCAAAAACGTTCCATGTGTTATGTTCGTAGAAAATCAAATTTTAAACTTTCGTCGATTGCATGATTTTTCTCCGATTAAATTCAAACTTTTTGCACATGTTATATATATATTATGTCACACATAATATACATAAAATAAATTAGATATTCAGTTCTAATGGCTTAATTAAAGAGGTGCCCCATGTGCCTTAAATTTTGAATTTGAAATCTCCACAATTTGGCCTAAATTGTGGGTGATTTGTGTCTGCCAACATGGAATGATTTCATGGCTGATTTGAACATGTGAGCCACGAAAGTTTTGGCTATTTTTGGAACATATGGGCTGGCCATCTTTATATGGCAAGTACGTGACACGTTGGCGAGTTTCGGTAGTCACCTGATACGACAATTTTAGGTTAATAACCTTGTAACGTGTCGTGATAATTTTTTCATCACCATGAATTATATCATATGATATAAGACCTTAATATACTCATAAATATGAGGTGTATATATTGGTGTGACATTGACGTACGTTTGTAATATATGTAACATGTCGGTAGTACACCGGAATATGTGTAATGGGCCTTTTAAAAAAATCTGAATTTATATATAAAATATGTAGATGGCGTGTATCTTGGAGGAATAAGGAGACTTTCCATTTTTCAATTTGTTGCCATAAAGCTTTGCCCAAATATATCTCTATTTAATGAACTAGTTTGTTCATTAACTTAAGTGTTTCACTTAATGAACTAGTTTAGTTCATTAATGGTGGCACCTGAAAATAGTTCAAAGACAACAAATGTTTGCCATATGATGTAAGATTTAATGATTCATGGCTTGTTAGTACGGCAACAATATATATAAAGCATATGAGGCATGTATATCACAAAAACGTATCAAGTAATAAATTTGTCATGCATTTCGTAAACTTGTACTATTTAAATCATGCATTTGTAAATCATTCAAACACTTTTTCTCAACAATATCCCACTTTTGATGATTTACAAAATAACACTACTTTATGATTTAAATATAATTGCTCCACCTCCAATTAGGCACAAATTCGAATTTTGAATTTTGAATTTTATAGTATCGATGTCTCCCTCATAAATTGTGCAATCATGCTTTCTCTCTCCCTTAAATCATGCACTCTCTCTCCTCCTTTATTTTGTAAATAATATCAAAAGTATATGTAAAGAATGTAAAGAAATATCAATTATAGCATATAAAAATCATGCATTTGTAGTACGTTCCTACATGTTATTGATTCAATCCTTTGCAAATGTGCCTTTTTGTTACGACCCAAATTTTCGGATCAATGAAATAATATGATGAAAAATAGAACGCGAATACGATGTCGATAAAATTTTGATGGAATTTAAATTTTATTTAGGATTAATAAAGACATCGACATTAAATATCGGGGTTAGAAACGCTCGGAAAAATAACCGAATGATAAGTTATCAGATATAGCGAGATGTGACGGAATTAGATAACGAACCATTCGAACATAAGATATGATTTAAATAAGTTAATAAGTAGCAATCTAAGTCGGTAGATGTAAATCAAACCAAATAAAAATACTCGATCCAATAATTCAAATACACGCTATTATCACATTTTCTTTCACTTTACCATACATGTCACAAAATACAAATCCCCACCCTCTCCAATAACCCAATGGCCGCCCCCTACCCCCTCACAAGTCACTATCCCCTTTTCCTTTCTTCTTACACACTTTCTTCCATATCTCACATCTCACCATCCTACCCTACATCTACTACAACCAAAACTCATTTTCTCTCCCCTCCTATTACCCTTCCCACGGCAGGAAACCCCAAAAAGGGGAAAAAACTCCAATTCCACTACTCTTTTCATACACCCTCATGTCACCATCATCTTACACATAATACTTCCAACCCACTCCTCACTTACAAAGAAATTTTCTCTCCCCTTACCCTCTCCCTCATTTTGGCTGAGCATGACCAAATGAGAGCAAAATTATTTTTTGTTCTACACTCCATCACTTTACATTTTCAACCTATACAATCATCACATCCTTCCAAAACATCATAATTCAACTCACCCACTTCACTTCTTCTTCATTCCAAACGTTACCTTCTCTTTAGAAACTCTTCTCTTTCCTTCTGACTTCACCACTAATAAGTCTATCTTCATATATCTCCCTTCTCTTCTTCAAGCAAAACTCAACTCCATTTTTTCCTTCTTAGCCGAGAACAACAAGGATCCAAAGAGAAGAATTTCTTATTCATTCATACTCCAACATAAGTCATATATTATTTAAATACTATCTTCTTCTTCTTCTTCTTTAAAATAAAACAAACTCCTCCAACCTCCATTTTGAACACATGGCCGAGAATTACACAAGAAAATACCAAGGTGTAGTTTTTTTATTATCTCATACATACCTCCGAGGCACTAATCACAACATCTTTCTTTGTTTTCTTACACCATGGCCAAAATTTGAGGTTGAAAAATCAAGATATAGCAAGGTAAGAACACCATCTAAGTTAAGGTTATATTTCTTCATTTACTTGCCTTCATAAGTTCCTCACTAACCCCCTTCTTTTTATCTTCAAACCGTGGCTACCAAAGGAGAAAGGAGAAGGATTTTTCTTCCAAATCAAGTGAAGAATCTTCACTTTAAATTGGTAAATAAGTGATAAAGGTAAGTATTCTTTCTAGATCCTACATGGATTTACAAACGTTTAGTATATATGATTATATCAAAGTTGGATCATCATGTAGTATATTCAAGACTTTCTTCAAGAATATGTAAAAATATAAGTTTTATATGTATGTACATACTTTATATACACGGCCCTTAAGGCTTTTGGTGATAAAATGTATTTAGCTATATACACACACACACATATATGTATAACGTATTAAAATCTGTTGAGGTAAATATGCATACATATCTTACGCATATATATTAGAATAGAAGGAAATATAAAGATAAGAATATGTATCTACAAACGGTTACATGGTTTTAGGATTTAAAAGGATTTATTTATATATTCCAAATACATATATGTATATTGAAATCCCCTCCAATAAGCCAAGGTAAAGAAAGGTCTGTATGAAAGTCACGGAGATCTTGCCATAATGGTCGCCGCAATACCACTGTATGCTTTGCATATCAATAGTGAACCAGAATTGTTTTGCTGTCACATAATTTTGGAGGTGGAGAGATATGTTCTGCACTCCGTGACGCAATGTCAAAATATCAACGAAAGAGTTTCTAATAAATAACGGATATAATCAGCTTCTTGATCAAAGACAATAAGGATATGTTTTGAATCAATGAGTGTGATCTTAAAACCATCTAGAAATCCAACCTTGTCAAACTAAGATCGAATCACTTCAAGTCTCGTCGATGGTACCAAAATGTGCCAACAAGGGAATACTTGAGAGAATCTGTGTATTTCTTAATATCATCCGAACTCAATAGTAGGTGATAAACCATAATTAAATCGTCTGTTAGTCAACAGTCAATGGTTTAGCTCCAGTAGCTCAACACTCAAAAATATTGCAATTCAGCAAGTACCGCAGTTCAGCAGTTCAGCGCCTAAGCATGGCTGTTCAGCCTCGGCCGCACCTCAGCAGGGCATCATGACACCCTTATAACATCAAAGAATATGCCAAGGTTTGTACTTCGGCACCAACTTGCGTTTATGTTCAAATGCTGCACTTCAGACCACTTTAGCGGGATAAGGCCAAGTCATGCACCTCGGCAAGGCCAAGTCATGCACTTCGGCAAGGCTAAGTCATGCACTTCGGCAGAGTTCAGCTGTGTACCACATCAAATGAACCAAGTACGATACTACCTTGTGGGACCCTCAAGCAAAGGTGCAATTCGAATAAAGCAATTACAGCTGGTTATTCTTCCTGAACACGCCAAGGTCACAACAGCCGGCCTACTAGTTATATCAGCCAGGCCGGCCTAATAGTCACATCAGTCAGACTACTAATCACATCAGCAGACCTATGGCGCTATAGACTTTCTGCCCCAAGCAAGCGTCCTCTCCACAATCCACTATC
>AP025071.1:8960520-9035308 GCA_036186865.1 Eustoma russellianum
GATAGATTATATCTATCAAGTTTATTGCAACCAGTAGAGAGGTAGCTTAGTTTCTTTAATGATGCACTATAAATCCAATACTTTGGATAGTAGAAAGTGCACTTAAAGTTAACTTTGTCTATAAAAACTGGAGTTGGCAATATGTGTGATATTCTTACACATGTAAGAATGATTTTTGAGTTACTATCAAACCAGAGTTTTAATGTTTGTTTTGTGCTGCATATGTGATTTATGAGTCTTAATAGATTTGCATCTAGTTTATGTGAAATCGTTTCATGTATTATGCATGGTGAGAGACAAGAACATGAGTCTTGCTAATCTGTTGAGAAAGTGAAGGAAAATACTAAGACATAAGAAATATGTTTTGTATGATTGTGAAGAAATAGACGCATGTATTTAATCCCATTTAAATATGGTGTTAAATATTTGTTTTAATGTGTGTAATTTATTTTGCATTTCAACTTAGAGTTTCATAAAACGAGAAATATGCCTAGAAGTTGAAATGTAAAGCATGCTGCTTGTGTATAATAAAAGCATTCTATAGTAAATAATAAGAAATCTAAGAAGGAAAGATTAGATAGCTTGCTTTCTTCCTTCAAGAATAAAGTTTCTTGTTGAAAATGGGTTGACTAAGACTAGTTGTTTATGATGAAGATAAACTTATGGAAATCAAGTTTTCTAGTCTTAGACATTTGTGAGCTTTCTGTAGTAAGTGAACTATTAAGAGATGAAGTTTAATGGTTTGTTGATGCTAGTAGAACTCCATGTTGAAAATGGAATAACTAAGTTTAGTTATGTTCATGGCCTAATGATGTTGCTTAATTATACATGAAGTTCTTATTCAAGGTGTTTGTTCTCTGATAAAATGTTGTTATGCTATGTGAAAACTTAGAAATCATGGATGATGGATTTCTAGTTTTAGTTGTTAACATTTAGAAAACCATGTTTAAGAAAGTGTTAGTCTTACATTTAGTGAAGTATGAAAAAGGTCTAAACTAAATGTAAGGTTGATGAATTAGTGTGAATCTATGGTATGATTGTAGGACCAAAATGGCTAGTTCCTTATGAATTCTGGTTCATAAGAAGACTGTTGGAGTTTACTCCAAAGTGACATAGAGAGTTGAGTCTATGTTCATTGTTGAAAGCCTTTTGAATTAATCTATACCATAGCTAGTTGCTTGTTACTATGCGATCAGTTAAAGATGAACGTTGGAGTAATTGTTAATGATAAATAAAAGTTAGTGTGTGATTAATATAGATCGAGGTGAAATGTGGGGGTCTAGCCTTTCAATACTTTTATTTAAAAACAAAGTTATTAGAAAATGTGAATGCTGAGCATGTAAATAACTTGTGTTGTTTAATCACCAAAGTAATGGCCACTATGCTGTTCTAATTGTTTGATGATTAATGTTCCAAATCTATAAGGGTGATAGACTTGCTTGCTCTTTATGACACACCATGATAAGATTCATGAGGTTTAGTAATCAAAAGTTTGTATGTTTGTAAGCATGTTAAGCTTGCTTGATGATGATAATGAAGTGTGATGATTGAATAATAGTTGCAAGCATATGAATGTAGTTAACTAGTATGATGTTATGATGAGTTCATCATGCTTGACTATTTGTTGTTGATAAAACTGACTCTTGGATAAGGTCGTTCATGATACTATTGATCATGCTTGTAAGATTCAGTTTGTAGAAACAAGTTTGATGATTTGCTTGATAAAAATCATCACAAGTTTGATGATTTGCTTGACAAAAATCATCTCAAGTTTGATGATTTGCTTGACAAAAATCATCCTAAGTTAGATAATTTGCTTGGTGGTGAATCATCTAAGTTTGATGATTTATTTGACGGAACAATTATCTTAAGTTTGGTGATTTGCTTGTTGAAAAATCATCCTATTATGTTGAGTGATTTGTTAAAGGAAATCACTGAAAGGATTTCTCATGAGATTGTGCACTATCATGAGCTTCCTTGGGTAAAACATAGCCAATGCAAGGTATATGAGAGAGACTCAACGTAACATCGAGAGGAATGAGACTAACTCCATCTGATGTGAACTCTCTATGACAGGAACCCAACTCACTATTAGTAGAGATCCTACAAACGGAGTTCAATGTGGTAAAAACACGTTGTAGAAGAGTTCTGTTAAGTACTATCATATATGTCTCTTCCTATGTTGATGTTCGAGGATAGTACTCACTGCATGTTTGAGGGTGAGATGTAAATCTCTTAATGGACAATTCATAGCCATCAAAGATGGTGGTGTGTTGCAGTGCACACTTGATGAATATCACCTATATAAGTGTGGAAGTGGGGCCGCTTCCTATGAGAGCTTGGAAAACTCTCTAGAGCGCTTATGAATCCTGGGATTGGGTGCAGGGCCTTTAATGCACCACACCGCGAACTTGTAAGAAGTTAGATAATGTCATGTCATTTGTGTGTTCATATAAACAGTAGTGAAATATGTGGTTCAAGACGGTTGTCACCCTATTTCCGTTTATATAACTGCAAATTGTACTACCGGCCAGTTCAAGACGTTTGTCACTGCTCCGTTATGTGTCATTATCTTCGTTTGATAGTGAAAAGATTGGTTTATGTTCGTTCGTTTGAAACTATACAAGCTTGAATCATGTGGGAGATTGTTGGAAAAGTACTTAAAAGTACTTTAAATCTTGTGATCCAACCTTGTATAGTGTTATGTGACCTATTGATAGGAGATTGGATGAAGTTTGGAGTGTTTTATGAAGAATGGAAGGAAATGGGGGCGTTCCAAACACTTTAAGCGCCTAATGTAGGCGTTCGAAGTGTTCTGGAATACTTCCAGACACTTGAAGCGCCTAATGTAGGCGTTCGAAGTGTTCGGGAACACTTCCAGAACACTTCGAACGCCTTGTATAGGCGTTCGATGTCACATGAAGCGCCTAATGTGTCGTTCGATGTCACATGAAGCGCCTAATGTGACCCGACTGTTCACAAAAGATGCATCTTCTTCTCCAAATGACATCTCCTTTCATATTGAACGTCCATAACCGATTCATGGAGGAAAAATCTGCAGAAAAATGGTCTTTTGAACTTGTCTCAAAGCCTATAAATAGTAGGCTTTGCTATCTTCAATATATAGATGAAAAACTCTTGAATTCTTGTGAAAAAATTCTGCAGCATTCTTCTTCTACCTTTCACTATCATTCACTTCTACTAAACAAGTTCAATACTTTCTCTCTAAGAGCAATAGAAAGGAAGTAAGCCGTTATATCCTGGGAAGCATTTGTCTGAAGACTACCTTGCTCACCGGTAGAGGCAAAATTGCTTTAAGGACAGTGACAATCTAGTCACGTCTCGGCTGTTTTGGTTTGTTGTTCTTGTTGTTTTTCCAATTGATTCTATACCAAATTCTCATGAAATTCATCATTTTCTAAAACCCTTTGTTACAGATTCACTTTGTGTTTCCTAGCATAACAACGGTGTTCTTGGACGAATTTGTCAAACTGTTATATTCCATGTTTGATAACCATATCGACCCATATTTTTCCAACAAGTTTGAAAAAATTTATCCTCCATTTTACTTTCTGGCAAATTACGCACAAAACATAGTTTTAAATAGTATATTTATGCGTATGTTTTGAAATCGCCTAAGTAATCGTGTTATACGAAGCTTGGCTCTTTAAGGATTTGTTCCTGCAATTCTATGTATTTATACTTTACTGTTTCTAGCTACTGAATTCTGCTTAGGTTAGTCGATTATTTTTGCACTTTCACATTTTAACCACTAAGATCTGCACTTTCACATTTTAACCACTAAGATCTGCTCAGGTTAGCCGTTGTTTTTTTTCAAAGTTTCTGAGTGAAGACCTGCTAGAGTAGTGGGACCTACCTAGGTTTTCTTAGCTTCACGATGGAGTTCGAAGTCAAGGCCTGCTTGACTACCGAGACCTGATATAGTGAGTTATATTCAAGCTTGCGAGACCCTACTTGATTTTTTCTAATGTAAGCTCTCAGCGGAGCTGCGTAGTTATCGTTGGCATCTAAAGATTTCATTGAAAAGATAATGAAAAAACTAACTTTCATTTCATTGACCAGAAATAGTTTACTTTGCATAATAGTCGTTCCTTTTGAAGTGAGTTCATAAATGAAAGGGCTTCAAGTGGAAAAGGCTTGAATGACTATATAAGGACCTTCCCATTTGTGTGCCAAACTTCCAGTAGGCTCAGCTTTACTTATTGCATTTTCTATTAAGAAGTGGTCACCAGCCTTGAAGCAAACACGGTGCACCTTGGAATTATAATACTAAGCAATCAAGCTTCTATGCTTAGTCATTCATATAGCGTCCCGCTCCCGAGCCCTAGCATCGGGAACGGTACATCCGCCATAGTCTGCTGAGAGATCTACAAGGCATCGAATCAACTTCTTACATATCGAAAATGATGTCGAATTTTTTTTCCGGAAACGTTAATTATACTCAAATTAAAACGAAAATAAACATCGATACCATAATGAACAAGTTCTGGGTTAACGAGACCCAACATTTTAACACTTTTCCTGAAGTCCAAAAATAAATGTACTAAAGAAGTCTATGAAGGTCCCAGGATATAAATAAGAAACAATCAGTCGCGGAGTCCCCTCATGTCCTAAGTGTTGTTATCATCCTGCCTACTTAGCTATGTCTATCCCGTCCTCAGCGAAGATATGGTCGTACTCCTCATCCGACTCACCTGGGAAAGTAGGGGTGAGTGAAAAAATCACCCAGTAGATGCCCTCCTCAAACCAATACAAGACACGCATACCGAAATAATATAACCACATAGCACATAATAGAACATAGCATAAGATAGAGTAAGTGCGATAATTAAATAACTCCACATAAAAATACGCAACTACGTAATGCATGCCTTCACAAACGCGTCACACGCAACGAGAATCAAGTCACGCGATATGAATCTATACCTACATGCAATGCATGATCCCGGGATTTACTGGATGCCTATAGCCCGTACACTACAATCCTCCCCAACCGATGCCCGTGGCCCGTACACCACGATCCACCATAACCTAGTGCTCATAGCCCGTACACCACAATCCACTCCATTCGAATGTCTGAGACCCGTACATCTCAGCCCACTCCGAATGCAATACACGTGCTATGAATGCAATAACGAAATCGCCTAGGGCCCTTCCACCCATCATCGCCATCTCCGGCACTCAATATTTGGTTTCGTAAATTATCCGAATGATGGAAAGTTATTATTTATCACCACTCATATTTTGCCTTAGCTTGTATAAATTTTCTAGATTTTTCTACTATTTTTCCCTTATTAACTTCTATTTATAACTAATTAATTTTAATTACTTAAGTCTACCAAAATTCAGAAATTAAGTGAAAATAATTAGATTTTGACTTTTGTATTTTTTGGAAAATTTGGGATTTTCTGGTACTTAATTATATTTTTCTAGAATTTAAAATTATTTATTTCCTAATTTCTAAATTCCAAAAATAGTTAAATTAATTACTTAAATAAATTTCTCCTTTTTTTCCTTTCTAGGCCTGGTCACGATACGACCCCAAACCTTCTTTCTGGCCTAGCCTGCTGCCAGGCCTGATATGCCTAGCTTTTCTATTTTTAATATATTGTGAGGTTAATGGGCCGGCCTGCTTCGGTTCGGTCCGCTGGCCATCCGGCCCGGCCTCGCTAGCCAGCTTGTTTTTTGCCTGAAATTTTTTTATATATACAACGGGTAAATGGCCCTAGCCCCAGTAGCCACCAGCCAGTCGGCCTGTTAGCTAGCCTGGTCTGTGCGTGGGAGGCCACGCGCGACCTCCCCAACGGCACGTGAGACACATGCTCCGCCACTGCGACCCTTTTTTCAATTCCAACCCCCATTTTATCTTATTTCCAGTCTACAAGGACCTATTCTAAGGCCAAAACACAAATTTTAAAATGCTCCAAATATGAAAATTCCACCTTTTTAATTCCTATAGGGGTGGTTTCAATATGATCCAACTCATACCATCGATTACACACACACACACATATGAGGCATAAAAAGTACATCTCATGCTTTTTAATATAAAACGAAATACAAAGATAACATCTTAATGAATACGAATGACAAATCACGTTAATATACATCAAGACATGCATGAATCATACTCGTTTGAGGGAGGAAGATGTTGAGAAAAGGGTTTGAGTGATTTACAAATGCATGATTTAAATGCTATGTGCTTACGAAATGTATGAATAAATTATTACGTGACACATTTATGTGATAAACATGCTTTATATGCTTATATATATTGTTGCCGTACTAACAAGCCACGAAGTGTTAAAGCTTACATCATATGGTAAACATTTGTTGTCTTTGTACTATTTTTAGGTGCCACCATTAATGAACTAAACTGTTTCATTAAGTGAAGTGCTTAAGTTAATGAACTAACTAGTTCATTAAATGAAGACATATTTGGTGAAAGCTATATGGAAACAAATTTGAAAATGGAAAGTCTCCTCCCCATTCCTTCTACATGCCATATATATATATTATATTCATATTTTTTAAAAAGGCACTATATACGTATATTCTGACGTACCACCGTCACATATATTATAAATATACGTCGACGTCACACCACTATGTACATCTCATATTTATGAGTATATTCAGATCTTATATCATATGATATAAGTCATGGTGACGTCAAAATAATAACGACATGCTACAAGGTCATAAACCGAAAATTGTCGTATCGGCTGACTATCGAAACTTCACCGACATGTCACGTACTTGCCATATAAAGATGGCCAGCCCATATACATAAAAAATGCTTAAAAATTTTATGGATCACATGTTACAATCATCCACTAAGTCATACCATGTTGGCACACACAAATCACCCACAATTTAGCCTAGATTTGTGGAGAATTCAAACTCAATTTTATTTTTGCACATGAGCGTTTTCTACTCAGCTATTGGAGCTGAATATACACTTCATTTTATGTATATTATGTGTGACATAATATATATTACATGAGTAAGAAGTTTGAAATTAATCGGAAAAAAATCGTGTAATCGATGAAAGTCGAAAATTCGGTTTTCTACGAACATACACACATGTGACGTTTTTGGCATAGGTGTAACATGTATCTACACACTTTTTTTACACATTCATGACATGTTAAAGTGTTCTAGAAAATTCAAAACAGAGCTGATTATTATTTGCCATATATGTGTAAATATTGTGCATTATTTGACAAAGCTTACTAAAATAAAATTTCAGCACATGTGCAGCTCTATACACACGCCTACTACATATTGTTAGAGACAAGGTGGAGCTTATTTGGCATTTCAATTGGTGGAGGACATGCCACAGAAGATTGCTGACATTGAAGAGGGCACCACACAAGGAAAGATTTCAAAATACAACACATGCTGAAAATTCAGCACATGTTGCAATAGTGGGCGATTTCTACACCCTTAATGGCCTCAATTTGTTTCCCAAAATTCAAGGGATTAAATGTGATGTTATGGTAATTGTTTGAATTGATTTTAAGCACATGTTTTGAGAATTTTTTGTGTAAAATTTACAGCTCACTAAAGGGTGTCAAGATGGACCAATCAACAAGGGACAAGTAAACAAGGTCAAGTCATCCTTCCAATCATATTGCGCCAAGTAAGCAAGATTGTGTCATCTTCTACACAAGGCAATATTCCAAGGACATTAAATAAAATTCTCAAGAAGGGAGAAAACCTAAAGGAGGCGGCCAAATGTGAATAAAAGGGAGAAGTTAGTGCAAAATAAGGCCAAGCTACAACTCACATTCTCTCAAGTGCAAAAAGCTATACTTCTTTCTTCTTCTCCTTTTCTTCTTTTTCTTCTCTCAAGCCTATTGTTCATATATTATACATATTGTATAGGCTTTGAATATACCACACATACACGTTCAATTATTGTAAAAGGTTGATCAAGGTGTGATCAAACCTTCATTCAATCGGTAGTGATGTTCGTGATTGATTTGCTTGATTGTTGTGATTGTAAAAGGATGGAGTTAGAGTTTAGATCCAGTCACCCTTGTGGTAAGTTGTTTTTGGTGTTTAGTGATAATCGAAGAAGGTTCACTCGAAGATTGGAGTAGGTTGATTTAACCGAACCAGTATAAAATCCTTGGTGTTCTTACTTTACTGTACTTTACTTTCATTTTTTTTCAGTTTTCTGCATTGATTTCATTATGACGGTAAAAATAGTAAACGATTTTTAAAAATCATAAAATTTTGCAGAAACATAGCCACACGTCCTAGTTTTCATTTGGCAAAAGTTTCACCCCATTTGGATAAGTATAAGTTAATCAAACGTTAATAGTTCTGAGACTAGTGCAATCTAATTTTCAGATTTGCAACGGTTGGGAATATCAACGTGGTTGACATACTTGCCAAAGAAATTTTGAAAAACTATTTCAACCATTCTAAGTATCCTAAGGATCATTCCATAAAAATTTCAGATCATTTGGAGTTGTAAATTAATAGGAATAAATTTTTCATTTTGAAGAACAGTTTCTGGCAGATTGATGCAATCTTGGTAAAAACGTTTTTTCAAGTCCTTATACTTTGAATTTGGATCTGAAGTTTTTATGACACATACAAAACATCTCAAAATACTTCGTCACCAAATTTCAAGATTTTTGAAGGTTTATAACCTGATCATCCAGTTAATCAAAAACTGGGTCTGAAAACAGAATCTGTTTTCAGAAGTGGGTAATTGGTAACAAAAGTTTTTGAAAACCAATTTTTTCCGCATCCACTATTCAACCTCCCTTCTAGTGGTGCTATACAGGTCCTAAAGAAGAGGCACCTACCTTGAACTTGTAGATTAAAAGTGATAAAACAAGAACATGTTTGATGATATACGACTAGCTCCTTCCTTTTCCCTTCTTTTTCTCTATTTTCTTTTCTTTTCCTTCCTTCCCTTGCTTGAACACGTTTTTTTTTCTTTTTACTATTGTTGGCCGATTTTCAGAAGTGAGGGAGGGGAAGGGGATGAATGCCATTTAATAGGAAGGGGAAAGAAGAAAAATAGAGAGAGAAATTAGGGGATAGAGTTGAGGAAAATAAAGAATAGATTTGGTTAGGATTTTAAATTCCAACCAAATACAACCAAATTTATCCCTAAATTCCTAAAAAACCAAATTTATCCCTAAATTCCTAACCCACAAGGCACACACAGCAAAAACACATAATTATATATTAGTTATTTGTTATTTAATTTTCTTTTATTTACTTACCAATTTTATCTATTATTTATTTATTAATAATAATTTTATTTTTTAAATTCCCGGTTATAACATCCTACCCCCCTTACAAGAAGTTTCGTCCTCTAAACTTGACATACCTTAATCGAAGAGCTGTGGATATCTCTCTCGTATCTGCTCCTCGAGCTCTCAAGTTGCCTCGCGCTCTGTATGTTTGATACACTGAACTTTAACATAAGGGAGGACCTGGTGTCTCAATACCTGGTCCTTGCGATCCACGATCCTGATAGGTTTCTCCTCATATGTTGTGTTCGGTCGAATCCTTAACGGCGGTGCATCTAGAACATGGCTCGGATCTGGAACATATCTCCTCAGTCGAGAAACATGAAAGACGCTGTGTACTTGGGCCAAGGCCGGGGGTAACACCAGTCGGTATCCCAAAGTACCGACCCTCTCGAGTACCTCATATGGACCAATG
Source organism: Eustoma russellianum (assembly GCA_036186865.1). Lineage (NCBI taxonomy): Eukaryota > Viridiplantae > Streptophyta > Magnoliopsida > Gentianales > Gentianaceae > Eustoma > Eustoma russellianum. Next base: position 8,970,238 of record AP025071.1, read on the forward strand.
TAGCGAGCCTCAGCTTACCCTTCAAACCAAATCGTGTAACTCCCTTTATGGTCGACACCCTCAAGTAAACCTTCTCGCCCACAGCAAACTCTAGAGGACGTCTCTTTGAATCCGCACAACTTTTGCGTCTGTCTTGAGCAACCTTGAGTCTATCATGGATCAACTTCACTTTCTCTCTAGTCTGCTCGACCAACTCAAGATCGGTAATAACACGCTCACCCACCTCATCCCAATGAATAGGGGACCTGCACTTACGTCCATAGAGCGCCTCAAAGGGTGCCATGCCGATGGCACTGTGGTGACTGTTTTAAGAGAGCTCAATTAACTTGATCATACCATCCCCGTTCCTCTTGAAGTCTAGGGCGCACGTCCTTAACATGTCTTCCAATGTCTGAATGATCCTCTCTGACTATCAATCAGTCTGGGGATGAAACGCAGTGCTCAAATGTAGCTCCATCCCCAACCTTCTCTGACATGCTGACCAAAATCTGGAAGTGGATCTCGGATCACGGTCTGAGACTATACTGACGGGAACTCTATGAAGGCTGACAATGTTATCAATATAAAGTGTCACTAATCTCTCCAAGGTCACATCGCTCAGCACGGGCAGAAAATGATGAGACTTCGTCAGTCGATCAACAATCACCCAAAACATGACGTTGCCGTTCCTTGTTTTCTGGAGTCCTACAACAAAATCCATCGTCACGTGCTCCCAATTCCACTCCGGTATCTCCAATGACAACATCAATCCTCCTGGCCTCTGATGCTCTACCTTAACTTGCTGACAAACAAGACACCTCTCAATGAACTCAGCGATGTGTCTCTTCATACCACTCCACTAGTAGTGTTTCTTCAGATCATTATACATCTTTGTCGCACATGGATGAATCGACAACTTCGAGTTGTGTGCCTCCTTCAGCAACTCCTTCCTTAGATCCTAAACATCAGGCACGCACAACCTTCCTTGGTACCAAATACTGCCATCATCATGAATCTGAAAGCTCTCAACCAGACTGGTCAACATTCTCTCTCGGATATCTCTAAGCGTCACATCCTCCTTCTGCGCCTCCTTAATCCGCTCAATAAGAGATGGTGTAATAATCAAGGCAGCCAAAACTTTAGTAGTGGAATCAACAATGTCAAGATCAAACTCTGCCATCTCTTTCTCCAATGGTGTCTGTCTGGCGTGACTGGACTTTCTACTCAAGGCATCTGCAACTTGGTTCGCCTTCCCCGGAGATAACTAATGGTCAGGATATAGTCCTTTAGTAACTCAAGTCATCTCCTATGATGCATGCTCAACTCTTTCTGTGTGAATAGATACTTCAAGCTCTTATGATCGGTGAAGACTTTGCACTTCACACTGCATAAGTAATGGCGACAAATCTTTAACGCACACACCACCGCTGCTAACTCCTGATCATGAGTCAGATAATTTTGCTCATATTGCTTCAACTGTCTCGAAGCATATGCGATAACCCTATCTCCCTGCATTAACACGCACCTTACAATGAAAGTGTTAGGCTAGAGTCTATATGTACACAATGGTAAACTGAAATTTATATACATACACCTAGCCCATTCTTCGAGGCGTCGCTGTAGATGACAAATCTTTTAGTGCCAGAGGGTTGTGCCAATACTGGTGCAGTCGTCAACCTCCGCTTTAACTCCAAAAAGCTTTTCTCACACTCGGAGTTCCATTCAAACTTTGTCTTTTTCTGAGTCAATCGACTTAGTGGTGCTGCAATCCTCGAAAATCCCTCCACAAATTTGCAGTAATATCCAGCAAGGCCAAAAAAACTACGTACCTCAGTTACATTAGTAGGTCGGGACTATTCCGATATCGCCTCTATCTTCTTTGGGTCCATTAAAATGCCGTGCTCGGAAATCACGTGACCCAAGAAGGTCACACTCCTCAGCCAGAACTCATATTTGTTGAACTTTGCATATACCCTCTTATTCCGAAGAATCTCTAATGCCTCTCACAACTGTTCAGCATGTGTCTCCTCATCAGATGAATATACCAATATGTCGTCCATGAATAGATCCAACTTCTCCCTGAATATTGTGTTCATCAAATCCATAAAGGCTGCAGGTTCATTCTTCAGTCCAAAAGGCATTACAAGAAACTCATAGTTCCCATATCTAGTGTGGAATGCTGTCTTTGCTATATCCTCCGTCTTAATCTTCAATTAATGGTAGCCTGATCGGAGGTCAATCTTCGAGAACACTCTGGCACCCTTCAACTGATGAAATAGATCGTCAATCCTTGGTAGTGGGTATTTATTCTTTATCGTGATCTTATTAAGCTCACGATAGTCAATGCGTAGCCTCATACTACCGTCCTTTTTCTTCATAAATAATACTAGTGCCCCCAGGGCAAAACACTAGGCTTGATGAACTTCCAGTCCAACAGCTCCTGCAACTGCTCCTTGAGCTCCTTTAACTCTGCTGGTGCCATTCTGTATGGTGCCTTTGAGATCAGTTCAACTCCAGGTATAAGATCGATCTCGAACTCTACTTTCTTGCTCGGTGGTAAACCTTGTAGCTCATCAGGGAAGACATCCTTAAATTCTCGTACTATCGAAATTTCCTCAATCGATGGAGTCTCAGCACTGGCATTTAAAACATACACAAGAAAACCCTCAGCTCCTTTCTTCAATGCTCGAGAAGCCTGTGTTGCAGTCATATAGATCTTTCTGGATGACTTCTTCAACTTGACATCCCCTTGGAAGATGGTTTCTTGCTTATTCTGCGTCTTTGCTTATTCTGCGTCTGCATGGTGACCTACCTCTGACAGAAGTCGATAGTAGCATGATATCTTGCTAAGAAATCCATGCCCATGATAACATCAAAATCTTGCATCTGGATCAGAATTACAGTCGCAGAGAACTCCAGCTCATTAATCTCCAAGTGTCGTTCCTTGTAATGATAATGAGATACAAGCACCTGGTCGCCGGTGGCTTGGACACGATGAGGGATCTTCAGCCATTCTGGTAGAATATTTAGGTTCTTGACAAATGTCTTGGCGACAAATGAGTGGCTGACACCACTATCGAATAGAACGTTTGCTGGAACTTTGTTAATTAATATCTCACCTAGTATATTCAAGGTTATACATACAGAACAAATCACCAAGATAAAAAGAAATACTTAATTAAAATTTTAAAATCGCGTAAATTAAAAGTACCTGTAACTACGTCTCCAACCTCCTCTACCTTAGCGTTCGTCATAACATGCACACGAGCGTTGGTCCTCTTCTTTCCTTTCAGTTGCATCTAATTTATGGTGGAGGAGGTGCTTATGCCGGTGTAGGGCACTCTCTAGTGTAATGTCCTTGTTTGCCACAGTTGTAGCAAACCTTTTGAGCCCTCCAACACTGACCTGTATTCGAATGTCCACACTGTGCACATACTGGAGGTGGCCGTCCAACTTCCTTGAGTGGCTGCGCTTCCGTTCTGGTGGGACCCTCAATTGTTAATGGATGAGTCGCCGATCCCTTTCCCTGCTGTGGTGGTCCAAAAAATCGGCCAATCTGGTGGCGACGTGGAATCTTCAGCCATCTTCCGGATCTCCCAGAACGGAACTCCTCCCGTGGCCTCTTAGCCCTGTCAACCACCACAACCCTCTCGAGATCACCCTCGACCTCACGACACACCTCCAACAGCTCCTCAAAAGTTGTAGGTTGGACGCAGATGATCAATGACTGAATGCGAAAGTTCAAGCCGGTCTTGAACTTCAGTATCTTCGCCTTCTCGTTATCCATAATGGCGGGCATGTATCTCCCAAGTGCATGGAACCACTCAGAATACTGTCCACCTTCATGGACCCCTGTGTAAGAAGCTGAAACTTCGTCATCCTCCTCTGAATAGCACTCTGAGGAACATAATGCATCTGGTACTTCTCCGTAAACTGGGTCCACGTCGGCTATTGTAACCGCTAGAAAAGGAAAAGAAAAAAATTTAATTAATTAAATAGAATTTATTAATTAAAATTAATCTAACCATAACTACCCAATCCTCCTAATCTTTTAATTCCCTCCCCACTCCCCCTCAATTTTCGCCCCCACCCCAATTAAATCCCAACCAATTCCTTTCCTCTCCCCAATCACCTCCGCAGTATTGACATCAAAAAGAAAAAAGATAGAGAAAGTGTGAGAGGGGCAGCAGCTGAGAGGCAGAGGGAAGCAGGGAGGAAAAGGAAAAGAAAGGAGAGAGGAAGGAAGAGAAAAAAAGGGAAGAGAAGGAGGAAGAAAAAGCTATCCGCAATCCAACCACCTTGCCTAAGGAATTCTAAGATAAAGAGGTAAGTTACCTTCCCCTCTGTCGGATTGATTTGGATTCTCTCGCATTCAGTATGGGGATGGTTTGTTTATCACTGTGTGTTTATTCTTTATATGTTTATCGCAAATTCTTTATTTTTTTCTGTAAGAAAATTGCGTGATTGGCCTTAGATAGATCATATAGCATGCAAATAGGTTGTAGTGGGTTCAGGGCATCGTAAAACAGCCTAGAGGCGGCGCGTGTAGCACACGCACGGCTGCAGAGGGCAGCCACACGCGCCCCTAAGCGGCACGTTCAAGTCACATGTTGAAGTATCAGCAGCATTGTGTTTGTGACGTTAAACGGAGTCCAATAGAACTAGTTTGGGGTATCGGAGTTAAAACAAAGAAGTTATGGATTTTTGAAGAAAAATTAGAATTTAATGAAATTAGGAAAAGAAATGAAATAAAGAAAAAAGGAAAAAAAAGATAGCAGGCTTGGCCTGTCTCAGTCAGCAGGCCGGCCCCCTGCCTCAGCAGGCTAGGAGTCTCGGCCCAAATCTACATATATATTAAAAAAAGAAATAAAGGAGTGGCGGGCTGCCAGCCAGCGGGCCAGTCTCTTCCAGCAGGCCGGCCCAAATGGCGTATAAATTAAAAAAAAGGTATAGTGCCTGGCAGGCCAACAGGCCAGTGGGCCACAACTGCCAGCGGGACAGGCTGCGTATAAAGGGCCAGATTTTGTAACGGGGCTGGGAGGAAAAGGGCCAGATATGTTTTAGGGCCAGATTTTTTGTTTCTTAAAAGAAAAACGGTGCTGAAGTGATAATAATAATAATAATAATAATAATAATAATAATAATAATAATAATAAAATGCCTATGAGCAAAAGAAAAAAAAATAAAAAAATTTAGGGGAAGATAAAAATAACTAAATAAAAGATTTAAGTGCTTAAAAGCCTAGGAAAAATAAAATAAAGTGTAGAAACCTAAAATAAAGTCTAGAAAGATAAAATAACGTTAGAAGATAAAATACAGTAATGAACCCCACGCAACATAGGGTAACTACGCAATATAGGTAATACGCAACATAGAATGGAGCATGCAACATAGGAGAAACGGAAGTGTAAAGTGTGAAGCATTTATGGCACAAGCATTGCATCTGGTTATGAGCCGTGTGGTCCTACAGGACGTGTGGCCTGACGAGACGTGTGATGGGTGTTGGTAATAACGGTTACCTTCACCTAATAGGACCTGAGACATGCATAGTATAACATGGAAAGAAAGAGCATAGAGTGTCATATTAAATGAATGCGTGTGACACAAAGATAGAAAATCATGCATCATGAAGTTGAACATTGCATTTGTTATTGTTGTGATTATAGTTGGCCGTGTTGTTAAGTTGTTTCAATGCTACGTTTTGAGATACGGTTCGGGTCGGATATGTGCTATTTCTTTATTTATGTTTTATTTCTTTATTTATCTGTCTGCTTTACATGCTCTATCTGTTTACCCAACTCAGTATGTGACAGTCTCTTTTCGGGAGAGACGTATAACCTACGAGTGACTCCCATAACTCACCCCATACCTCCCCTCCACAGGTGAGCAGGATTATGAGTATATATGTTTATCGAGGATGAGACAGATTACGCGAGCTGGGGAGAGTGAGCCGGGTTCGAGACGGGATCTTGTTGACCAGGGGCTTGTTTCTTAGGATAGTCAGATAGACCTCCATCTAGACTTATTATTTGATTTTAGTATTTCATACTTGACTTAGCAAATTTTGTCAATCCCTGTACTCGATTTTGATTTCTGATGGATTTAATTTAATTGAGACGTTTATTTCTTTTATTATCGTTTCCGCGAAAAATTTCTACACCAGTTCTGACATGTAAAGAAGTTTGAATGACGCCTTGTAGTCCTCGTAGCAGGCTATGGCGGGTGCACTATTCCCTATGCTAGGTCTCGGGAGTGGGGCGCTACAGGTGGTATCAGAGCCAAGGCTCCAGATCTGCCTTAGAAACTCAGGATTAACTAGATCACTTAGACATAAGCTACGATATTTTCCTAAAATGACGATTTTACACTTAAGCAACAAAATAGGGTTAACTGATGATTTTAGATTTAAGTTATGGTCGGGTTAAGGGGTAAGGGGGTGAGCAATCGTTTCATTATGTAATTATTATTCTGTCCCTAACTTTTAACATAAATTCTGTAAACGACAGAATTTCCCAAATTACCCTTGAACCTTTGCGTGCAACCTCTTAAGTTGTTAGAAATTTCAAAAATACCCCCTAACTTAGCGTGTATTTAAATAAATATATTTTTGACCGTTCTGCAATACAGAAAAAATACATGCAAGACGTGAATACGCCGGTAATAGAGGAAATGGTGGTGAGAACCACCAGAACCAGGGGATCATCCCCAAGCACTTGAAGATACCATAGTCACAATGACCAACATTCTATCACAGTAGCACCATCTATTGAACTAGCAGGCACCTCCTCCTCCACCACCACACTCGGACTTGAGATTCTTCGACAAGGAGTTGCGGAGGAATGGTGGCACAGTACAACTGACACCGTCGATCAGTTGGATCTAATTTCGGAAGGAGTCCAAGAGGTAGTACACGCCGAGAGTGCGATCTTCAAAGCATGTCTCTAGATCTATGGCGGAAATATAGATTTAAGCCGTAATATTAGAAATTAAGTTACGATTTCGCCCCTATGTTACAATCTTAGACATAAACGATGATTTGAACATAAGCGATGATCATGAACATAAGTACTGATCTTAGTTATAAATGATGGTCCTAAACATAAGTCACAATTTTAAACGTAAGTAACGATTCCAAGTAAGAGTTGACCTCAGACATAAATACTGAAGGTAGTCATAAGCATTGATTATAAACTAAGCATGACTTTAAAAATAAGACATGATCTTAGACTTAACAGATTATGATGCTAAGAACAATCCTAAAAGTAAGTTATGACCTTAGACTTAAGGAGACGATCGGTTACGAAACACGTATACTTAGGGTATTCCATACAATTCTACCATATCTAAGTTGATCATAACTCATTAAGTCGTAATCTTAGTAACCCTAGGTGAATTCTATATAATTAATTTGAATGAATTAAAATGTTAACCAGAACACCTTACTGCAAACGCTAGTGACCTATTAACAGGTCAGACATTAACTCGGCCTGCTTTACCGCAACAACAGCATGGGACTCGGTACCATTAGGGTAAAGTAAAATGAGCCATATCCCTGCTTGGACGGCAGCATCAGAGCAGACTTAGGTCTAAGTTGAGACAATAGCTACTAAGAAATGAATTATTATAGTATGATAGATACTAAAAGATGATTTAAAGAGAAATGATAGAAACTAAGTAACAATTCATAAGCATTACAATAGTAGTGTTTAGCAGGAGAATCATATGAAACAATTTATAGTCTAGGGTTAAGATGTTGAAATTTAGAGTTATTACGTAGGATGACAATATTAGTCTCATTAGAGATATTGATCGGTAGCAAAAGGCGTGGATCGGCTATAACAAGTACGTGCAAGTGATGAATCGTTACAATTTTTTTTAGTTGAGTGTTGACATCGAGACTTTTGCCTTGAGTTTAGTAGGCTTGAACTAAAATAGAGCAGTTGTGCACAAGTAGGCGTTGATTTTTCATAGGGACTAGAATAAAATTAGTGGTTCAGATAACCAAGTAACGAGGTATAGTGGATCAGTGTGGCGCGTGGAAGCATGGTAAATTAGAACACCTTAGGTCGATCAATAATTAGTGTCATGCTGTGATTGGGCCAATTTAAGTTAAAGATTTTTATTATATATAAGAACGTGCACCAATGTATAACCATATTTTAATAATTACCTTAAAAATGTTGTCTTCGGAAATAGCTTATTGAGTCTCATTTTTTTATATAGCCTACCAACATTTACAAGGCAAATTCATTTCCATACTTGTACATCAACAAAACAAAATTTTTAAATCTTTTGACGAACTTAAAGAAGGGAAAAATTTTAAAATATTGATGTTCTTCCCAAAAAACAATGTGTTTATATACATATTTCTCACACAATACCTTAAATTTCTATTTTTGTTACATCTAGTTTTAGTCAAAATTAATTGACAACTATCGATATCGCAATCAGTTTATCTGCTAAAGTGTTTTCGAAAGTATTTATCCGCTTGCGATAAATTTACTTAACTTTTATGAAGAAAAAAAAAGTAGCTTTCAAAATGTATATTTCTTTTGGAAAACAAAAGGTACCATATTCAAATCATTTTATAAAATTTTACATACTTACGTTTTCAACTGTTGTAATGCCATTTCATTGAAACACTTTGCGAACAAGTTATATCATTGTAGAGGTCATTTGAAACACCGCTTTGCGAAAACGAGTATATTATTTCGATTCTAATTTAAAAAAAGAAATGGTATTAATTTAAAACAACTAAAGCTATAATTCAAATTATAGCCATGTCGGCCATGTTTTTATTAGAAGAAAAGTATGTCTATACACATATTGCGTATATTTTACTGATGATATTTTCAAAGAAGTAAGGGCATGATCATAGAGTTAGTTCGTAAGTATATAATTATTGATTTTGAGGACTTGGTTTTGTGTAACAAGTACCATATTGGTGTACATCAAGGATATTAGTTTGGTTAACTATCTAAGGGAGTGAATCATATATAATGAGTTTAAGAATCCGAAATTGTAGACTTCGATAAGTTGAATTATACACGTCAATTGGTATAAGTGGAAGTGTGTACATACTAATTAGAGAGAATTAAGTTAAGGAATGAGCTCTATAAAGACTAGATCACCTTGTGGGATGCTAGGAATGACTAAATTGAATCATACTAGAGTAAAACATATTCCAAAAATACATACGATCCAAGAGATGAGTCTTGTGAACAAGGCGTTCAGTTAAAGAATGTTGTACACCAACAAACTGATTTACGAAGGCTGCAGATGGACGTAGATAAAAGTAAGTTATAGACCGATGATTGAGTTATAGAATCCTTAGTATGATAACAATACCCTTAAGGATGATTCGATAATCATAGATAGATTATGTAATGATCGAAAATTACCTTGTTGGTATACAAGGAATGATTTTGAGGCCTCAGCCTGGGATAAGGAAGTGAAGTGGTTAGCATGTTGAAAAACATAAGGGATATTTAGCTTGATCATTATCTAGGTGAATGGATCAAGTAGAACTAAACTAAGTGTTGACTATGTAATACACAAGTTTCGAGGACGAAACTTCTTGTAAGGGGGTAGGATGTTGTAACCGTTAGAAAAGAAAAAGGAAAAAAATTAATTAATTAAATATAATTTATTAATTAAAATTAATCTAATCATAACTACCCAATCCCCCTAATCCATTAATTCCCTTCCCACTCCCCCTCAATTTTTGCCTCCATCCCAATTAAATCCCAACCAATTCCTTTTCCCCTCCCCAATCACCTCGACAGCATTGACATCAAAAAGAAAAAAAAGATAGAGAAAGTGTGAGAGGGGCAGCGGCTGAGAGGCAGAGGGAAAGCAGGGAGGAAAAGGAAAAGAAAGGAAAGAGGAAGGAAGAGAAAAAAAAGGAAGAGAATGAGGGAGAAAAAGCTATCCCCAATCCAACCACCTTGCCTAGGGAATTCTACGATTAAGAGGTAGGTTATCCTCCCCTCTGTCGGATTGATTTAGATTCCCTCGCATTCTGTATTGGGATGGTTTGTTTATCACTGTGTGTTTATTCTTTATACGTTTATCGTGAATTCTTTATGTTTTGGGTATTGAAATTGCGTCCTTGGCCTTAGATAGATCATATAGCACAGAAAAAGGTGGAGTGGATTCAGGACATCGAAAAATGCACCCAGAGTAGCACACGCAGGGCTGCAGAGGGCGGTCCACGCGCCCTTGAGCGGCACGTGCAAGTCACGTGCTGATGTGTCAGCAGTAGCGTGTTCGTCACGTTAAACGGAGTCCAATGGAAATGGTTTGGGATAAATCGGAGTTAAAAAGAAGAAGTTATGGATTTTTGAAAAAAAAAATTAGAATTTAATGAAATTAAGAAAAGTAATAAAATAAAGAAAAAAGGAAAAAAAAAGATAGCAGGCCTGGCCTGCCTTGGTCTATAGGCCGGCCCCCTGCCTCAGCAGGCCAGGAGTCTGGGCCCAAATCTGCATATATATTAAAAAAAGGAATAAAGGAGTGGCAGGCTGCCAGCCAGCAGGCCGGCCCAAATGGAATATAAATTCAAAAAAAGGTTGCTTCGCAACTGCTAGCGGGCTAGGCTGCGGATAAAGGGCCAGATTTTGTAACAGGGCTGGGAGGAAAAGGGTCTGATATGTTTTAAGGCCAGATTTTTGGTTTCTTAAGAGAAAAATGGTGCTGAATTGAAATAATAATAATAATAATAATAATAATAATAATAATAATAATAATAATAATAATAATAATAATAATAATAATAATAATAATAACAACAATAATAATAACAATAATAATAATAATAATAAATTAACTATGAGCAAAAGAAAAAAATAAAAATAAAACAAAATTAAAAAAATTAGGGTCAGATACGAACATAAAATAAAACATAAAAATAAAAATATATAATAATTGATTGATTTAATATTAAAAATGCTTTAAAAATAAGAAGAAATTTAGAAACCCACTAAATAAATTAAAATAAAAGAAATAAAAATAGTAGGGGAAGATAAAAATAACTAAATAAAAGATTTAAGTGCTTGAAAGCCTAGGAAAAATAAAATAAAGTGTCGAAACTTACAATAAAGTGTAGAAAGATAAAATAACGGTAGAAGATAAAGTACAGTAATTAACCCCATGCAACATAGGGTAACTACACAATATAGGACGGAGCATACAACATAGGAGAAACGGAAGTGTGAAAGTGTGAAGCATTCATGGCACGAGCATTGCATTTGACCTATGAGCCGTGTGGTCCTACGGGACGTATGGCCTGACGAGGCGTGTGATGGGTGTTGGTAATAATGGTTACCTTCACCTAATAGGACTGTGGACATGCATAGCATAACATGGAAAAGAAAGAGCATAGCGTGTGATATTAAATGACTGTGTATGACGCAGAGATAGAAGAGCATGCATCATGAAGTTGAGCATTGCATTTGTTATTGTTGTGATTATCGTTGATCTTGTTGTTAAGTTGTTTCAGTGTTACGTTTTGGGATACGGATCGGGCCAGGCATGTGCTATTTCTCTATTTATGTTTTATTGCTTTATTTATCTATCTTGCTTTACATTATCTATCTGTTTATCCAACTCAGTATGTGACAGTCCCTTTTCGGAAGAGACGGGTAACCTACAAGTGACTTCCATCACTCACCCCTACCTCCCCTCCACAGGTGAGCAGGATTATGAGTAGATATGTTTATCGGGGATGGGACAGATTACGCAAGCTGGGGAGGGTGAGCTAGGCTCAAGACGGGATCTTGTTGACGGGGAGCTTGTTTCTTGGGATAGTCAGATAGACCTCCATCTAGGCTTATTATTTGATTTTAGTATTTCATGCTTGACTTAGCAGGTTTCGTCAACCCCTGTACTCGATTTTGATTTCTGATGGATTTGATTTAATTGAGACGTTTATTTCTTTTATTATCGTTTCCGCAAAAAATTTCTACATCAGTTCTGACATGTAAAGAAGTTTGAACGATGCCTTATAGTCCTCGTAACAGGCTACGACGGGTGCACTATTCCCGATGCTAGGGCTCGGGAGCAGGACGCTATATCAGCGGTGGAGTCAGTCTGCGTGCCACACCTTGCCACCATTCTTCAGCATCACCCTCTTGGAATGGTACAACGACATCTACCTTCAGGCCATCCAGGACCTGCAGCAACCTCAATTGCTCAGACACGTTCTTGAGCCAGACCTCTGCCTCCTCTGGTCGTGTGGTACCCCTGAACATAGGTACCCGGTAGTTCTGCATCTCCCGGTTAAAAAATCGAAGTCTCTGGGGTGGCAGTGGAGGTGGCTGCTGTTGCTGCTCCTGCTGCTGCTGCAAGTGAGCCATCTGTACCTGCTACTGGGCCACCAATGTAGTCTGTGTGGCCAAGGTATCAGCCAGGACCTGAGTAATGGTCTCTTGACCCTGATGATCATCCCCATCGTGTCCTCTGTTTCCATCTGGCTCACGTCGTGGAGACATTTTCTGGAAATCAAGTTCATGAAAAATATTCAGATTAGTCAAAAGTAAGTTAAAAGGTTGGACGCGGGGTAAAATGGTAATTAGACAATGAAAGCTCACCATCGGCACACACCTCCCATAACCCGATCAGAACTTAGGTCTGCAATCATCACTTAAGTCTACTTTGTTTATTAGGGGCAAAATCGTCATTTTACGAAAGATCATAACTTACGTCTAGGTGATCTAATTAATCCTGCATACTCGAGACGGATATAAAGCCTGGACTCTGATACCACCTGTAGTGCCCTGCTCCCGAGCCCTAGCATCGGGAATGATGCACCCGCCATAGTCTGCTAAGAGATCTACGAGATGTCGAAACAACTTCTTTCATGTCGAAATAACGTCGAATGTTTTTCCTTCGCGGATACGTTAATTATACTCAAATTAAGACCAAAATAAACATCGATACCATAATGAATAAATTCGAGGTTAACGAGACCCAACATTGTTAACAATTTTCCTAAATTCCAAAAATAAAAGTACTAAAGAAGTTTGTGAAGCTCCCAAGATATAAATAAGAAACATTCAGTCGCGGAGTCCCCTTATGTCCTAAGTGCTGCTATCATCCTGCCCATTCAGCTATGTCTGTCCCGTTCTAAACGAAGATATGGTCGTACTCCTCATCCGGCTCACCTGAGAAAGTAGAGGTGAGTGACAAAAAATTACCTAGTAGATGCCCGCCTCAAACCAATACAAGACACGCATACCAAAATGATATAACCACATAGCACATAATAGAACATAGCATAAGCTAGAGTAAGTGCGGTAATTAAATCACTCCACATAAAAATGCACAACTACATGATGCATGCCTTCACACACGTGTCATACGCAACGAGAATCAAGTCACACGATATGACCCTATACCTACATGCAATGCATGATCCCGGGATTTACTAGATGCCTGTAGCCCGTACACTACAAGCCACCCTAACCGATGCCCGTGACCCGTACACCATGATCTACCATAACTGAGTGCTCATGGCCCGTACACCACAACCCACTCCATTCGAATGTCTGAGACCCGTACAGCTCAGTCCACTCCAAATGCAATGCACGTGCTATGAATACAATAACAAAGTCGCCTACGGCCTTTCCGCCCATCCTCGCCATCTCCAGCACTCAATATTTGGTTTCGTAAATTATCCGAATGATGGAAAGTTATTATTTATCACCACCTTTATTTTTCCTTAGCTTTATAAATTTTCTAGAATTTTCTACTATTTTTTCCTTATTAACTTATATTTATAACTAATTAATTTTAATTACTTAAGTCTACCAAAATTCATAAATTAAGTGAAAATAATTAGATTTTGACTTTTTATTGTGTATTATTATGTATGTTAGTGGGGTTAGTGGATGTCCAAACATTAACACCCACTAAGGCCATTAACGCCCACTAAGGATTATGGTGATAGTGGGTATTAATCTTAAGTATAGGTTACAATTTTCATATCCTATAACTAGGACAACTTCTTGTAAGATGGGATATACCTTTGAAGAATATATGGCATACAATCTTCTCCTTCTTGTTCTTTTTATATTATCGTTCGAGTTTATAACACTTTTTATATTTTTTGGAATTTATTTGGGATTTTTTTTGTACTTAATTATATTTTTCTTGAATTTAAATTACTTATTTACTAATTTCTAAATTCCATAAATAGTTAAATTAATTACTTAAATAAATTTCTCTTTTTTCCCCTTTCCAAGCCTGGTCACGATCCGACCCCAAACCTTATTTCTGGCCTGGCCCGCTGCCAGGCCTGATCCGCCTAGGTTTTCTTTTTTTTTTTATATTGTGAGGTCAATAGGCCTGCCTGTTTCGATCCAGTCCACTGGCCATCCGGCCCGGGCCCGCTAGACCCGGCCTGTTTTCCTCCTGATTTTTTATATACAACAGATAAATGGGCCTGGCCCCTACAGCCACTAGCCAGCCGGCCTGTTAGCCAGCCTAAACCCCTTTTCTTTCTTTTTTTAATTGGCAGTTTCACTAGTGGCAACGCGTGAGAGCCCACGCACGCACGTGAGGGCCACGCACGGCCTCCCCAGTGGCGCGCGAGGCACACACTCCGCCACTGCGACCCGTTTTTCTATTTCAACCCCCATTTTCTCCTATTTCTAGTCTATAGGGACCTATTCTAAGGCCAAAACACAAATTTTTAAAGGCTCCAAGTATGAAAATTCCACCTTTTTAATTCCCATGGGGTGATTTCAATCCGATCCAACTCATACCACTGATTACACACACACACACGCACATATGAAGCATAAACAGTCCATCTTGTGCTTTTCAATATAAAACGAAATACAAAGATAACATCTTAACAAATACGAACGACACATCACTTTAATATACATCAAGGCATGCATAAATCATACCCGTTTGAGGGGGGAAGAGGCACCTACCTTGAACTTGTAGATTAAAAGTGATAAAACAAAAACACGTTTGATGATATACGGCTAGCTCCTTCCTTTTTCCTTCTTCTTCTCTCTTTTCTTTTCTTTTCCTTCCTTCCCTTGCTTGAACACGTTTTTTTTCCATTTCACTGTTGCTGTCCGATTTTCAGAAGTGAGGGAGGGGAAGGGGATGAATGTCGTATAATAGGAAGGGGAAAGAAGAAAAATAGGGAGAGAAATTAGGGGATAGAGTTGAGGAAAATAAGGAATAGATTTGGTTAGGATTTTAAATTCCAAATACAACCAAATGTATCCCTAAATCCTAATACAACAAAATTTATCCCTAAATTCCTAACCCGCAAGGGCACACACACCAAAAACACATAATTATATATTAATTATTTGTTATTTAATTTTATTTTATTTACTTACCAATTTATCTATTATTTATTTATTAATAATACTTTAAATTTTTTAAAATCCCCGGTTATAACAATTCAGATCAAGGCTACATTTCTCCTTTCTTCAAGCTCGTCAAGGTACACCAACAATATTTGATCATTCTGTGTTGGGGAGAAATTTTCAGTTCCTGGAGAAGACACTCTAATCACCACATGTATGACTGCCTCAGATCTGTAAACCAGCACAAATGGAGTTTTCTTGGTTGAAGTTGAAGAATTGTGCGATATGCCAAAAACTGTTGGTAGCTCATCAACCCAACCTACTCTAGCTTTCTCCAGACACTTTTTGATTCCAGCCTTTGAAGTTCTGTTGACTTGCTCTACTTGTCCATTAGCTTGTGGATGTAAGATAGAGGATGCGTGCTACTTGATTTGGGTTCTACGCACCAACTTTTCACGTGGTCATCTGCAAATTACCTTCCATTGTTGGAAACCAAGACTTTGGGAAGACCAAGTCTGCATATTATATTCTTCTAAAGGAACTTCTTGATACTCTGACAAGACAAACGCCAGAGGTTTGGCTTAACCTACTCGTGCAATAGTCAGTTGCCACTATAATGAACTACATTAAATCTGGGGCTTTGGGCAAAGGTCCAATCAAATAAATCTCTCCACTGAGAGAAAGTCCAAGGGTTGTATTTGGGATCATATCCTGTGTAGGCTGATGATGTAAAGGTCCATGTTTCTAGCAAGACTTGCACACGGTTATCAGGCTTCAAAAACAGAGTGATTTCCGCATATGCCTTTGTGTATTTCCCTCAGAAGATAATCTTAGTCTTCAGTTGAAACATGTTTGATCTAGGGGATAGAAAAGACCTTCGGTAAAGTATTTGGTTGCATAGCACGTAAAGGGCCACCTTTGATTCTCAATCGTCTTGCCGCATTTTTATCATCAGGAAAGAGTCGATGATGCAAATAAGTCACAATTTCATTCATCCATGTGGATTGGTAATCCACAGGTAGCACTTCTATCTGCTCATAGGCTCGGTCTTGACAGCTTTGATGATAATTTTCGTACCAATATTTGCAAGAGTTGAAGATGTAAGTTTCAAAAGTGCATCCGTCCTTTTGTTATGGGAATGTGATATTTGATCCAAGTCCACCTTTTCAAATGTTGAGATTAGGCATTGGACCTTGGCCAAATATCTCTTCATGGGTTCTTCCATAGATTCATATTTGAGACCTGGACAACTATTTGTTGGAAGAAATTTTAGAAATAGGTTTGTCCAAAGTTGGTGAGCAACATACTTTGAGCTTAATTATGATTAATGTCCGTTAATCAAAAAAAGAAATAATTAGTCCTAAATTATCTACGTAATGAGTAGACGATTTTAGGCTTTTGAAACACTCAATTTTGATACCAAGTGAATGAGAAATTAATGCTCAAAGTAGGAGTAAAAATTGGTTGCAAATTGGACAATTGGTGATGTGGCTTCATGAGAAGAAGACACATCACCTTTTTGCAAATATATCACATTGGCCAATTGAAGAAAAAATGCCACCAAATATAGTGTTAGGAGAGGCACTTTAGATGTGCCCTAAGGGCAAGAGAATTTTTCACTGGAGGGAAGATGAAGATGGCTGTCACACACGCACAAGTGTTAGGAGAGGCACTTTAGATGTGTCCTAAGGGCAAGAGAATTTTTAACCGGAGGAAAGACGCCATCACGTGCGGCCCCCTCCCCCCGCCGCCTGTCTAGCCGGCTCGGCTCGTGCTCGTGCTCAGGCTCGTGATTCGTGGCTCGTCCGCCCGCCTGGTTCTTATCTTTTTGGACAAATTTTTCTTTTAAAGTTATCTAGAAAATAATTTATCTGATCATATGGTCATGATTTAATCCTACGATCTAACGGCTCGAATTAAACTGATAGTTTCAGTTGGACTGATTCCAAGATTTCCCTCTATAAATGGAGGCAGTGCTCTGCTTCTGAGGTGCACTGAAATTTTTCTTCCCTTCTCCTGCTGCATACGACCGCTGCATTCTGCATATACAACTGTTGCATTCTGCATATACTGCTGCTGCATTTCATTAATCCGAGAAGTCAGAACATTTGTCAGGTTCGTGGAGTTCTTACGTGGTAGTGCCACTTGTTCAAACTATTAGCCGTGGTATCCTGTGAGACGTTTGCAATTTCCGGTTTGTCACAGTATGCCGGAGCAATTCGTCTTAAGGATAGAGTCCTGGGCTCGTCTCAGTTTGCATGTTGAGCTCTTCTCTGTGTTGAGCTCTTCTCTATGATGAGCTCTTCTTTGTGTTGAGCTCTTTCCTGTGTTGAGCTCTTCCCTGTGTTGAGCTCTTCTCTGTGCTGAGCTCTGCTGCATGCTCAACTCATCCTGTGCTGAGCTCTGCTCATCCTTGTATTGTACAGAATGTCAATTTCATTCTCTAATCTGTATAGAATCTAAGTTTCGTAAATGACTTAACATTCTTAAGACGAATTCGTATTTTTGTTGTTCTGTACTGCTGGTCTGGTTTTCCTCTGAGCGCAACCAGATTCTGTCTATTGTGTTGTATTCTTTCAGTTTCTATTTCCGAAACAAAATAAGGCTAACTTTCTATTTGAACATTTGTCAGAAACTGAAACGTGATGGAGAACGAAAGCTCGAACTCGTTCAATGTTGCGCACATCGGCAGTGAGGAACAGAACAGTGCTGTTCCAGTCACACCTACTGTTGTTGCACCCATTCCTGCACCTGTTCCTGCTGTTGGAAAGGTTGAGAAGCCTGAGAAATTTAGAGGCAGTTTCTTTTAACGCTGACAGCAAAAGATGCTGTTTTTATTGGCAACGTTGGGCTTGGCAAAAATGCTGACCGAGGATCCTCCGGAGGTGGTTCCGGTTGAATATCAGAATCTGAATGTGCAAACCAGTTTGACGGCTGAAGCGTGGAATTATAGTAATTATGTTTGCTTGAGTCATATTTTAAGTTTTTTAGACAATTCGTTGTACGGACTGTATTGTACCTTTAAAACTGCAAACTCACTGTGGATTGCCTTAGATAAGAAGTATCGCATGGAGGATGCCGGTACAAAGAAGTTTGTGTTTAGCAAATTTCTTGATTTTAAAATGTCAGACTCCAAGACTGTTGTTTCTCCGATTAAGGAACTTCAGATGTTAGTGGCTGAAATATAAGAAGAAGGCATGTCGCTCAGTGAATCTTTCATAGTGGCGTCTGTGATTGAGAAGCTGCCTCTTTCGTGGAGGGGATTTAGAAGATATCTAAAACACAAGCGAAAGGAGATGACTTTGGATGATCTGATTTTTCGACTCCGTATAGAGGAGGACAACCGCAAATCCGAAAGAAAGCCAAGTTCGAATTCTGGTCATGCAAAGGCTCATGTCGTAGAGGCGACGAAAAAAAGGAAATCCTGTCAGAGTGAACCCTAAAGACAAGAAAGTTACCAAAAAAATTCACTGGATAATGTTTTAACTGCGGGATTCAGGGGCATCGCAGTGTTGACTGCTGTAAGCCCAAGAAAAAGCAGGAAAAAGCAAAAGCCAACCATGTTAGTCAGATGGATGACTTGGATTTATGTAATGTTGTTTCTGAGTGCAACGCAGTAGGAAATCCTCGTGAATGGTGGTTGGACACTGGAGCCACTCGACACGTCTACGCCAACAGGGTGATGTTTAGAGACTATTCTGTAGGACCTCAGGCGCTACCATCTCTCCCAAAACCAATTGGTGACAGGAGATGCACATACCCTAGCTTTATAGTGCATTCAGCACACAAGAGCCCACGGCATTCGACTGTGACTTGCCCCACCCGGCCTACGCCACGGGACAGTTGCTGCACCTAACAATCTCCCCCTCAGCAATTGCTCCTGCTGGGAATCGAACCCGTGACCTCACTCTGATACCACTTGTAGGACCTCAGGCGCTACCATCTCTCCCAAAACCAATTGGTGACAGGAGATGCGCATACCCTAGCCTTATAGTGCATTCAGTACACAAGCTCCCACGGTATTCGACTGTGACTTGGCCCACCCGGCCTACGCCACGGGACAATTGCTGCACCTAACAATTGAAAATATATGTAATATATGTATATGTGGCGTGTCATATTTAAGAGGGGAGGAGGAAAAAACTTTCCTTCCTTAGCTTTGTTGCCTTTGTGCCTCTTCCAAATATGACTTCTTTTAATGAACTACTTAGTTTATTAAACTAAGTACTTCACTTAATGAACTAGTTTAGTTCATTAATGGTGGCACCTGAAAATAGTATAAACACAACAAATGTTTGCCATATGATGTAAGCTTTAATGCTTCATGGCTCGTTAGTACGGCAACATAATATATAAGCTAAATAAGGCAAGTAATAGCTATGTATAATGCATACATGTATATATATATCATGCATGTTTATGCTATGTTATATATATCATGCACGTTTATGCTATGTTCGTTTTTGTGCACATTTAAATCATGTATTTGAAAATCATTCAAACCCCTTTTTCTCTATATATTCTCCGGCAAAGAATAATGAAAAGCTTTACATGGGGAACTCTGATAGCTCGAAGATTGAAGGTTTGGGCAATGTGATTCTGAAGATGACTTCAGGAAAGGATTTGAGTCTGCGAGATGTAATGCACGTTTCTGACATCCGCAAGAACTTAGTTTATGGAGCTTTACTAGTCAGTCATGGATTTAGACTATTATTTGATTGTAATAAATTTATTCTGAGTAAGAATGGGATATTTTTGGAGAAAGGGTACTTGACCGACAACATGTTCAAACTTAGTGTGATGACTGTTGTACCCAAGAAAACTTTGCCCGAAGAGGCTAATAAGAGTGCTTCTACTTCTGCTTATATGTTTGAGTCTTCCTGTTTATACATTTTTGTTTGTGACATGTTAATTACAAGTCAATACAAAGAATGATTAATCTTGACTTATTACCCAAACTGAACATTAATAAAGAGAAATACCAAGTGTGTGTTGAAGTCAAAATGGAAAAGGTGCCATTTCCTTCAATACAAAGGAACACTGAACCTTTGGATTTAATTCATACCGATGTGTGTGATTTAAAATTTGTGCAAACAAGAGGTGGTAAAAAGTATTTCATAATTTTTATCGACGATTGCACACGATACTGTTATGTCTACTTGCTAAGTAGCAAAGACGAGGCCCTTGATGCTTTCAAAGACTATAAAAATGAAGTTGAGAATCAACTTAGCAAAGGCATTAAAGCAATTCGTAGTGATAGAGGTAGCGAATATGATACGCCATTTAATGAATTCTGTTCAGAACATGGCATCATTCATCAAACAACTGCACCATATTCACCTCAATCAAATGGTATTGCTGAATGCAAAAACCGTACTCTAAAAGAGATGCTGAATGCTATGTTGATAAGCTCGGGTTTACCTCAGAACTTGTGGGGGGAAGCAATTCTCTCAGCCAACGTCATTTTAAATAGAATTCCATCTAAGAAGATGAATGAAACCCCATACGAGCTTTGGAAAGGTCACACGCCTAGTTACAAATACTTGAAAGTATGGGGGTGTCTCGCGAAGGTTGCTGTACCTAAACCAAGACAAGTTAGAATTGGGCCTAAAACAATTGATTGCATATTCATAGGATATGCAACTAACAGTAGTGCATATCAATTCTTGGTGCACAAATCGAACATTGCAGACATACATGAGAATGTTGTTATGGAATCAAGAAATGCAGTGTTCTTTGAAGATGACTTTCCAAAGAAAGACAAAACAACACAGAAACAAGCACTAGTAAGGGAGTGCGTGAGACGACCCCTCAAGAAATAGAGGAACCACATCAAAGAAAGCGAGCCAGAATAACAACGTCTTTTGGACCAGATGTTCTTACATACTTGGTAGAAAACGTTCCAAGAACATTTTCTGAGGCTATGTCAACTCCAAAAGCTCCCTTCTAAAAAGAGGCAGTAAACAATGAAATAGAATCGATTCTTCAAAATCACAGTTGGGAGCTGGTTGATCTTCCACCAGGAAGTAAACCACTCGGATGCGAGTGGATCTTTAAGAAAAAGCTAAAAGAGGATGGGTCTATTAACAAGTACAAGGCCCGGTTGGTAGCTAAAGGCTATCGACAAAAGGAAGGCTTTGACTTTTTTGATACCTACTCACTGGAAACTAGGATCACTTCAATAAGGATGCTAGTTGCTATCGCTGCAGTATATGACTTAGAAATCCATCAGATGGATGTGAAGACTGCCTTCCTGAACGATGAGTTAGAAGAAGAAATTTATATGGAGCAACCTGAAGGGTTTTCTGTACTAGGGCAAGAGAAAAAGGTGTGTAAACTTGTCAAGTCTTTGTATGGACTTAAACAAGCGCCCAAACAGTGGCATTTGAAGTTTGATGAGGCAATGTTGTTAAATGGCTTCAAGATCAACGAGTGTGACAAGTGTGTATACATCAAGAACACACCAAACGCCTATGTGATAGTATGTCTATATGTAGACGACATGCTCATCATGGGCAGTACTCATGACATCATCTTGAATACCAAGAAGATGTTAACACAAAATTTTGATATGAAAGATATGGGGGTTGCCAATGTTATTCTAGGAATTAAAATTTTTTGGATAACTGAAGGCCTCGTTATGTCACAAACTCATTATATTGAATCTCTTCTCAAACGATTCAATATGTTTGATACAAAACCAATAAAGACCCCACTAGACTTAAGTGTACACTTAAGAAAGAACCGAGGTGAACCTATAGCTCAATTGAAGTACTCATAGGTAATGGGAAGTCTGATGCACATAACAAACTGTACAAGACCAGACTTAGCTTGTTTAGTAAACAAATTGAACAGGTTTACCAGTAATCCAAGTGAAGATCATTGAAAAGCTCTAAATAGAGTGATGAGGTACCTGAAGTACACAATGAACCTTGTATTACACTATACAAGATATCCTGTTGGACCGTGCACCTATAATAAACACCACTAGAGGGGGGTGAATAGTGGTTAGCGGAAATTACACTACAACCCTTTGTTAAAATCTCCTTTGAAAACAGAATCTGAAACCACCTCAGATTCAGAACCCGTTTTTCAAAATTTCACAAATAATTGTACACAACTCCAAAAATTATGAAAATCTTCAGAATTTAACTTCAATGAGTTAACAAGACTCTGTCTAAAAAATCAGACAAAAATAAGATCGTTTGACCCTTCAAATAAATAAAAAGATTCAGATGGTCAATCTGGACAGAATTGGACAGAATGTTGCTGATTTTGCAAAACGTATTTCTCTTTGAATACTCAACCAAAAAGGTTGATCTTTATATCAAAACACTCCTTAGGATGTGTAGATGAAGTTTCCGAAAGGCCCTGACCTTAAACAATTCTTGAAAAATACAGAATTTAATGTTTCTCAAATGAACACCTTACAACAAGAGCCAAGCTTGATCCTTGGGTTGTACACCAACCCTATTCAAGACTTGGATAATCACCTCTATGCAACTCTTGATTACAACACCTCTACCACCTATTGATGTAGCCTTATAAATTTGGCTAATCAATCATACAAATCCAACCCAAGAAGGTGTGTATAGTGTAGCTGGACAACAGAAAAATTGGAACACCTTAGCTACACAAAGTATGAACAAAAATATGAGAAGAGAATAGCAAGACAACAATCTTCAATTTTTGCTTTCAAGTGTATGTCTTCTCTTCTTCACCTTGCCTCCTATTTATAGTATGAATAGATGGCATATTCTCTCAAATTTTTAGACCATGTGATGGCTGAGAATTTTGAATTAAAGCACCTCCATAATCATCTCCAACAACCTTGTCTCCATTACATTCAAATTTGAAATTTCAAGTTGGCAACTTTTGCCAACTAGCTTGTTTTTGAATTTTTCACTTGTCCAAAAGTCATAAAATGAGTACACCACCTTCTCCACCTGTTTATGGACGTTTTTGATGTTTTATGTATGTATACCAACTCAAATTTTGTGAATAAAAAATAATGAATAAGTGTTGAGAAGATTATGTCAACATATAACACCAAAATTCCTACTTTCTTCTCCTTTACTTATTGTGATGAATCTTGCACCAAGGACACCTTGTAATCTCTAAAAGATGATGATTAATATCCTCTTATAACATATATAAGAGGGTCTTCAAGAAAAAATAGAATGTGACATCTCAAATCGTCACATATCCAGCTATAGTCAATAATATCATCGGTTGAGAGAATAAGATATAAGATCACCATATAATCTTCAAAATAATAATAACACAGCTTCAGGATGAAGATAATAATATGCTCAAGAGATTCCTTGA
Organism: Eustoma russellianum; assembly: GCA_036186865.1. Taxonomy (NCBI): domain Eukaryota; kingdom Viridiplantae; phylum Streptophyta; class Magnoliopsida; order Gentianales; family Gentianaceae; genus Eustoma; species Eustoma russellianum. Next base: position 8,993,877 of record AP025071.1, read on the forward strand.
GTAAAAATACCCTTGGGGGTAAAATGACCAAAATACCCCTTGTGTGAGAAAACTCCAGAAATGCCCCCGATGGTCAGAAATAATCACAATACCACCTTTGTCATGATAACCAAGATAATAATATGCACTTGAAATATTTTTCACCATATGATGTTCCTACAAAACTTAAAATACCAATTTTGCCGTTTTTGGTAAGTTGTAGAAACTTCTAAGGCATGTTAGTCACAAGACAATAATAATCACCAAAAACACATAATAATCACATAATGAGCATGTATAAATCATGTACAAATGAAAACAATCATTTTATCATTTTTTAGAAAATTATTTCTAAAAACCCTAGACATCAATCGATCGAAGTGTCTCAGCTTCAGAGATCGATGTCTCACAGAAAGTTTTAGAGTTTGCCTCTGACCTACATTGATCGATCGAAGTGAGAGTTCGATGTACATTGATCGATCGATGTGTCTCAGGTTTAGATATCGATGTCTCACAGAAAAGTCTTAAACTTTTCTGCCTTACATAGATCGATCGATGTGTAACAACCTGGGAGATTGATGTCAACTTGTTCAACTTTTTCAACTTTTAATCACATATAACACCATGTGTGACATTTTTAAGTATTCATCACTTAAAATCATGACTTTGAAAATTATCCAAACATATTTCTCAACATTCTCCCCCTTTTGGATGATTTTCAAAATAACCTAACATGATTTTAATGTCACAACTTATAACCAAAAGTTTAACCAAATGTTTAACCAAAAGTTTAACCAAATGTTTTCAACTATGTTTTCAACTTTTAAATAGTATGCCGCTCCCCCTCAACTCATACTCTCCCCCTTAACCTATGCTCCAAAATTTATACCATTACCAATTAAAACTTAGCATATGATTCATCATGACTTACCAACTAAAATCATGTTCTTATTCTATCTCCCCCTTTATTTTGCAAATCATGCAAAAGATAGAACTATACAATGGTATCGTAAGTCATCATTCCTAATTTGGCTCGTAAGTTTTCAAAAGTGGCTTGATTAAGGGGTTTGGTTAAGATGTCAGCGATTTGGTGATCAGTTCTTATATGGTTTATCACTATGTCCTCATTTTGAACATGATCGCGAAGAAAGTGGTATCGCACCTCAATGTGTTTGGTTTTAGAATGAAGCACCGGATTCCGAGAAAGATTGATTGCACTTGTGCTATCGCAGAAAATTGGAATCTTATTCATTTTAATGCCAAAATCACTAAGTTGCTGTTTAAGCCAAAGTATTTGGGTAGTACATAAACTCAAAGCGATATACTCGGCTTCAGTGGTAGAAAGAGCTACACTAGCTTGCTTTTTAGAAAACAAAGAGATCAAATTGCTTCCTATGAATTGACATGTACCGCTAATGGATTTTCTATCTAACCTGCAACCACCATAATCAGCATCACTATATGCGTGTAATTCCAACTTAGCGTTTCTATCATACCACAGTCCTAAGTGAGGTGTATGCTTAAGATATCTCAAGATCTTTTTCACTGCATTGTAATGTGATACCTTAGGACAAGATCGAAACCTAGCACACATACACACACTAAACATAATATCAGGTCTTGATGCAGTTAAGTATAACAATGAGCCAATCATAGACCTATAAAGTGTGTCATCAAAAGGTTTACCATTTTCATCCTTATCAAGTTTGGTACTAACACTCATAGGGGTAGTTGTAGGTCTCAACTCTTCAAAGCCAAACTTCTTAATCATATCATTGACATACTTAAGTTGGCTAATGTGAATTCCTTGAGGGGTTTATTTGATTTGAAGTCCTAAGAAATAATTCAACTCTCCTACCATTGACATTTCAAACTCTGACTTCATACATTCTTTGAAGTCTTTTACTAAAGTAGGGTTGGTTGAACCAAAGATTATATCATCTACGTATATTTGAACTATTAACAAATCATTACCTTTTCTTCTTAGGAATAATGTGTTGTCGATGGTCCCCCTTTGATAATTATTTGCAATAAGAAAGTTTACAAATCTATCATACCAAGCTCTTGGAGCTTGTTTCAAACCATATAGAGCTTTCTTAAGCTTATAAACATGGTTTGGATTCTTTGGGTCTTCGAATCCAGAAGGTTGTTTGACAAACACTTCTTCTTGGATGTATCCATTCAAGAACGCACTCTTGACATCCATTTGGAAGAGCTTAATTTTGCTTATACTTGCAATCTCAAGTAACAATCTAATTGCTTCTAGTCATGCAACGGGTGCAAAGGTTTCTTCATAATCTATTCCTTCTTGTTGATTATAACCTTGTGCGACTAGTCTAGCCTTATTCCTTGTAATATTTCCTTGTTCATCCATTTTATTCCTAAAGACCCATTTAGTTCCTATGATAGACTTGTCTTCAGGTTTAGGTACTAAGTCCCACACGTTGTTCTTTGTGAATTGATTTAATTCCTCATGCATAGCATCTATCCACGATATGTCACCTAAGGCTTCCTTTACGTTCTTAGGTTCTAATTGTGAGATTAAGCTATGTCCTTCAAGTTGACTTATATTTCTACGTGTTCTAACTCCAACACTTGGATCCCCAATTATTAGTTCTCTAGGGTGCCACCAATTCCTAGATTGACTAGGTTCACCCTCATCTTGTTCAAATGTTTCATTAGTGTGAACGTTATCATATGTAATTGGATCATTAGTTGTATCTTCCAATTGCAGAGTCTCTTGATTTATTTCATCTAAGGGTTTATGTATGTCTTGATCAGGGGGAGTTGGTTCTAGATGATCAAGTACAGGCTCAAGTAATATATCATCATCAAACATATTTTCAACATTTGTTTCTTGTTTATGTTGATGTTTATTACTAACTTCAAAGCATGCATTTTCATTGAATTTCACATGTATGCATTCAATTATTTTTCTAGATGCAGGATTATAACACCTATATGCTCTTGAGTTAGTTGAATACCCAACAAATATACATTCAATAGACTTTTGTTCAAATTTATCTAGATTATCCTTAGTGTTCAGCACAAAACATTTACATCCAAATACTTTAAGATAATCTATCTTAGGTTGTCTATTGTTTAGCAATTCATAAGGCGTTTTATTTAATTTCTTTCTAATAGTGAGCCTATTTATAATATAGCATGCACAACTAACAGCTTCAGCCCATAAATATTTAGGTAATTTATTTTCACACAACATTGTCCTAGCAACTTCTTGAATCGTTCTATTTTTACGTTCAACAACTCCATTGAGTTGTGGTGTTCTAGGTGGTGAGAATTCATGTTTGATTCCATATAGTTCGCAAAATTTGATTACGTCTTTGTTTTTAAATTCTCCACCTCTATCGCTTCTAATTCTTTTAACATTTTCTTCATAAATGTTTTCAATTTGCTTAATAAGGGTTTCGATTGCTAATGGAGCATCGTCTTTGTGTGTTAAGAACAACGTCCATGTGTAGCGTGAGTAATCATCTACTATGACACACACATAGTAGTGTCCACCTAGACTTCTTGTCCTACTTGGACCAAATAAGTCTAAGTGAAGCAATTCTAGTACATGACTAGTACTCACTTCATGTTTCGGTTCTAAGGTTTCTTTAATGTGTTTTCCCTTAATTCATGTTTCACACATTTGAAAATTATCTAAGTCTAACTTAGGCATTCCTCTAATTAAATTCTTCTTAGACAATTTCTTAATAGTTAAAATTCTTATATGGCCTAATCTTCTATGCCATAAATTTACATCTAAGTCATGTGATATTAGACACTTAACCTTAGCATCTAACATGTTATCTAAGGTAAGAGTATAAATATTTCCATCTCTATTTCCTTTTAAAACCGTTTCTCCTTTTTCATTTATTATATCACAAGAATTGGGAAGAAAGGAGACATTATAACCATAATCTATAAGTTGAAAAATACTAAGTAAATTATAAGATAGATTGCTTACTAATAACACATTTCGTATTTGAAATGTGTTAGGGTCCCCAATTGTTCCTTTTCCAACAACTTGTCCTTTGTTGTTGTCACCGAATGTTACTTTTCCTCCATTCTTGATATGTTCCGATTCGATGAATAGTTTGGAGTTCCCCGTCATATGCCTCGAACATCCACTATCTAAAAACCATTTGGTTTTTAGATTCTTTGACTTTGCCTCCTTCTTGCATTCCTCGCGTTTATCCTACAATGGAGACAAAGTTTTAGGTACCCTTTATTTGGGTCCTTGAATGTTAGGGGCACTATACTTGTTTAGATATCCCTTAGGTATCCAAACTTGAATATACCTTCTAGGCACATTTTTAGCATTGTTATAATTTGGAAAATAAGAAGAATTAGCATATACATGATTATTCCATATAAGTGAAGATGCATTGTTATACATGTTGTGTCATGGTTGATAACTATTATAGGATGGTCGAATTTTATAAGGTGCATAAGGCATGCGATTTTGTTTCTTATATGGAGCTATATAAGTGTGTTTGTAGGCATTTCTATAAGACTTATAAGAGTGTTGCCTATATTTAGGTTCATAATAAGTTGTATGCATTTTATTCGGTCTAGTTGCATTTGTATACATGTAGGCATAATTTCTAGGTTGTTTAGATGCAAAGTTTGACCTAGATGTATAGTTATGCGTATGTGTTTTTATGGGTGCATGCTGCATCTTTATCTTTGAATAAGAAGAAGGAGTAGAAGAAGATTTAGCAGACAAGCTTGTTTTTATAACTTTATAAGGTTGTTTCGTAGTTGATGATACAAACTTAGTCTTTTTATCTAATTTGTCATCTTCTTCTTTATATCCCAATCCAGTTTTATCATTTCCATACTTTTGCGATGATATAAGTGTATCTAATATATTTGCACCAGATTTAAATTGTTCTATCATTTTTTCTAAGGTAAATTTAGAAGACTTAAGTTGCACTATTTCATTTTCACAACTTTCTAACTTAGATTTTAACATTTTATTTTCCATTTGTAACTTTTGTTCATCTTTCCTATATGATTCAATTTTTTCTCTAAAGAATCAAGAGTATTAGTAGACTCTTGTTTAAGAGATTCTAGTTGATCGGAAAATTCCAAGTTGGACGTCTTCAACTTGTCATTTTCTTCAACTAGTTTCTTCTTTTCTTTAGAGAGCCTCTTACAGTGAGCATGCATTCTTAAGAATTCTTCATACATTTCATCAAATGTCATGTCACTATCGGAATCACTATCAGAAGAAGAACATACCTCGTTGGATACGAAGCAGACTTGAGCTTCCTCAGTTTCGGATTCTGAGTCGGATGAGTCGCTCCATGTGCTCACCTTCATTGCTCGTTTCCCTTTTCTTGCCTTAGACTCCTTTGTCTTTGTCGTTTGAGCCTCCTTGTCCTTGTCTTGTTTCTTATTGTTGTTGTTATTATTATTTTTCTTCGTGAGACAGTCGTATGAAATATGTCCTTTTTGACCGCATTCATAACACTTTAATTCTTTATTATACCATTTGTTTATGTTATTCTTCCTAGGTTGAGAAGAAGAAGAAGAAGAATTACGTTGTCTATTCCTATTTGGACATTTGAAAAATTTTCTTAGTTTTCTAGCTATCAATATCAAGTCATCGTCTAATTCAGTATCACTATTACTATCATCGTTACTAGCATGTGTTTCGGTTGTTTTGAAAGCTATTGACTTACCGGATGACTTAGACGATTCAGACTATCGTTGGATTAATTTAACCTCGTAAACTTTAAGAGACCCGATCAATTCATCCATCTTAGTGATTGACTTTGTCTCCTCGATTGCAGTCACTTTTGGATCCCATTCAGCAGGGAGGCTTCGTAGCACCTTTTGAACCTTTTCACTATTCGAAAATGACTTCCCTAAAGCTTCAAGGGCATTAAAAATATTAGTAATCCTCAAATCCATAGATGTTATGGATTCGTTTGGCAACATTTTGAAAGTCTCTAATTCAGACATAAGCATGTTTATTTTTGACTCTTTAACACCACTAGTACCTTCATGCTTTAATACAAGTGATTTCCACATGTCGTGTGCGCTTGTGCAATTTGACACATATCCTGCTTCAGAAGTTGTAAGTCCATTCAAAAGTAATTGCATAGCTTTAGCATTCATGGACATTTTCTTTTTATCATCTGATGACCATTCACTTTTATATTTTTCAACCTCTTGAGTTACTCCACTAACTTGTGTAACTTTCGTTGGAATGTACGTCCCATCTTCAACTATAGACCATAAATCGATGTCTATAGCCATTAAGAATAGCCTCATTCTTAGTTTCCAATGAACAAAATTATTGCCATCAAAAAGAGGAGGGCGTTGTGTAGACATACCTTCCAACTCACCTTTGTGAGAAACAATAGCCATAGTATGTACCTTGGATTTGAGACAAGCAGTATATAATGAATCGTTGTTTCTTGGCCTTGTATTGTTCGTATAGTGTTGAATCTTGCTTCTTTTGAGTGGTGTTGGTCTGGCTCTGATACCAAATGTTGGACCGTGCACCTTCAATAAACACCACTAGAGGAGGGGTGAATAGTGGTTAGCGGAAATTACACTACAACCCTTTGTTAAAATCCCCTTTGAAAACAGAATCTGAAACCACCTCAGATTCAGAACCCGTTTTTCAAAAATTCACAAATAATTGTACACAACTACAAAAATTATAAAACTCTTAAGAATTTAACTTCAATGAGTTAAAAAGATTCTGTCCAAAAATCAAACAAAAATAAGATCGTTTGACCCTTCAAACAAATAAAAAGCTTCAGATGGTCAATTTGGACAGAATTGGACAGAATGTTGCTGATTTTGCAAAACGTATTTCTCTTTGAATACTCAACCAAAAAGGTTGATCTTTATATCAAAACACTCCTTAGGATGTGTAGATGAAGTTTCCAAAAGGCCCTGACTTTAAACAATTCTTGAAAAATACAGAATTTAATGTTTCTCAAAACTGGTCAGATTGCAGCCAGATTGGAGCAGTTATCTTGCAAAGACTGAAAGACTAACTTTCCCTTGCTCAAATCAAGTGATTCTTGTTGCAAATGAAAGCTAACAGTCTGAAGTATAACTCCACCAAACATCACAAATTTTGAAAATGTTCAGCTATTTTTTCAAATTGTGAGAATTTGTGTGAAAACTGCAGTAAAAAACGGGCAGAAAACAGAAATAAAGAAACAAGAGAAGAACACCGAGAATTTATCCTGGTTCGGTCAATGTGACCTACTCCAGTCCCAAGGAACACCTTTCCTTGGATTTCACTATCAAATGAACACCTTACAACAAGAGCCAAGCTTAATCCTTGGGTTATACACCAACCCTATTCAAGACTTGGATAATCACCTCTATGCAACTCTTCATTACAACACCTCTACCACCTATTGATGTAGCCTTATAAATTTGGCTAATCAATCATACAAATCCAACCCAAGAAGGTGTGTATAGTGTAGCTGGACAACAGAAAAATTGGAACACCTTAGCTACACAAAGTATGAACAAAAATATGAGAAGAGAATAGCAACACAACAATCTTCAATTATTGCTTTCAAGTGTATGTCTTCTCTTCTTCACCTTGCCTCCTATTTATAGTATGAATAGATGACATATTCTCTCCAACTTTTAGACCATGTGATGGCTGAGAATTTTGAATTAAAGCACCTCCATAATCATCTCCAACAACCTTGTCTCCATTACATTCAAATTTGAAATTTCAAGTTGGCAACTTTTGCCAACTAGCTTGTTTTTGAATTTTCCACTTGTCCAAAAGTCATAAAATGAGTACACCACCTTCTCCACCTGTTTATGGACGTTTTTGATGTTGTATGTATGTATATCAACTCAAATTGTGTGAATAAAAAATAATGAATAAGTGTTGAGAAGATTATGTCAACATATAACACCAAAATTCCTACTTTCTTCTCCTTTACATATTGTGATGAATCTTGCACCAAGGACACCTTGTAATCTCTAAAAGATGATGATTAATATCCTCTTATGACATATATAAGAGGGTCTTCAAGAAAAAATAAAATGTGACATCTCAAATCGTCACATATCCAGCTATAGTCAATAATATCATCGGTTGAGAGAATAAGATATAAGATCACCATATAATCTTCAAAATAATAATAACACAGCTCCAAAATAAAGATAATAATATGCTCAAGAGATTCTTTGAGTAAAAATACCCTTGGGGGTAAAATGACCAAAATACCCCTTGTGTGAGAAAACTCCAGAAATGCCCCTGATGGTCAGAAATAATCACAATACCACCTTTGTCATGATAACCAAGATAATAATATGCACTTGAAATATTTTTCAACATATGATGTTCCTACAAAACTTAAAATACCAATTTTGCCCTTTTTGGTAAGTTGTAGAAACTTCCAAGGCATGTTAGTCACAAGACAATAATAATCACCAAAAACACATAATAATCACATAATGAGCATGTATAAATCATGTACAAATGAAAACAATCATTTTATAATTTTTTAGAAAATTATTTCTAAAAACCCTAGACATCAATCGATCGAAGTGTCTCAGCTTCAGAGATCGATGTCTCACAGAAAGTTTTAGAGTTTGCCTCTAACCTACATTGATCGATCGAAGTGAGAGTTCGATGTACATTGATCGATCGATGTGTCTCAGGTTTAGAGATCGATGTCTCACAGAAAAGTCTTACACTTTTCTGCCTTACATAGATCGATCGATGTGATAGATCTATGTACATAGATCGATCGATGTGCAACAACCTGAGAGATCGATGTCAACTTGTTCAACTTTTAATCACATATAACACCATGTGTGACATTTTTAAGTATTCATCACTTAAAATCATGACTTTGAAAATTATCCAAACATATTTCTCAACATATCCAACTGTATTGGAACATACTGTGATACAAATTGGATATCAGATAGCAAGGACTCTAAGTCCACCAGTGGATACCTATTCACTGTTGGTGGTGGTGCTGTGTCATGGAAGTCCACAAAGCAAACGTGCATAGCTCGGTCCACTATAGAGCCGAGTTTATAGCACTAGATAAAGCTGGGAAAGAGGTTGAATGGCTTCGAAATTTCCTAGAAGATGTTCCATGTTGGCCTAAGCCAATCGCTCCTATCAGCATACACTGTGATAGTCAGTCTACTATAAGACGAGCACAAAGCAGCATCTACAATGGTAAGTCACGACATATACGTCGGAGACATAATACCATTAAGCAATTGATCTCTAATGGCGTGATTTCTATTGATTACATAAAATCAAAGGAGAATGTTGCGGATCTGCTTACAAAAGGCTTGCCTAGATCAGATGTTAAAATTGACAAACGGAATGTGACTTAAGCCTACTATGCAAGAATCTTTGTAATGGTAGCCTGACCTTGTTGACTGGAGATCCCAGAATCTTGGTTCAATGGGACAACTAAGTTATGAAGGTTCAGTTTAGCACTTACTCATTCCGCTACATAAAAGTGCTCTCTGTAGAGAATATTCGGGGTAAGCTAAAGCTTTTAATGATGTCCTATATCTTGATACATCAAGTGGGGTATGGCAGAATGCACCCGATAGGAATCACCTATGTAAGTGTGAAGTGGGGCCGCTTCTATGAGAATTCTATGAGGCAAGAAATTTCTAAAACACTTTCTGAAACGAGGTTGTTCATAGCCAAAACGAACACAACCATGAGAACCAAAAGGGTGTTAAAGGAAATATTGTGTGAGTATTGTTGTCTAGGTTCACAGCAAAGGATGACTAGTTCAAGACATCAAGTCACAACTTAGCCGAGTGAATCCGATAGTACTTCACTACGAAAAAGCCAGAAGCTACCTATTCTGACGCAACATTTTCTTGTCTGACTTTTCATTAGAGTCTGCATCTGTATTTGCATTAGTTTTCATTCATGTGGGGTATTGTTGGAAGAAATTTTGGAAATGGGTTTGTCCAAAGTTGGTGAGGTACATACTTTGAGCTTAATTATGCTTAGTGTCCGTTAATCAAAAATAGAAACTAGTTAGTTTTAAATTATCTACGTAGTAAGTAGATGATTTTAGGCTTTTGAATCACTCAATTTCGATACGAGACGAATGAGAAATTAATGCTCAAAGTATGAGCAAAAATTGGTTGCAAATTGGAAAATTGGTGATGTGGCTTCATGAGAAGAAGACGCATCACCTTTTTTGCAAATATACCACATTGGCCAATTGAAGGGAAAATGCCACCAAATATAGTGTTAGGAGAGGCACTTTAGATGTGCCTTAAGGGCAAGAGAATTTTTGACCAAGGGGAAGACGCAGATGGCTGCCACACACGTGCGCGCGTGCGCCGCCTCCTGCCCGTCCGGCCGGCTCGACTCGTGCTCGGCTCGGGCCCGTGGCTCACCCGGTTCTTATCTTTTTAGACAAATTTTCTTTTAAATTCCAGAAAATAATTTACCTGATCCTACGGTTATGATTTAATCCTACGATCTAACGGCTCAGATTAAACTGACAGTTTCAGTTGGACTGATTCCTAACAGTCGTGGGTTACTGGTGCGTGTGATCATGGGGGTTACTGGCCAATCAGTGCGGTCGTGGGTTGCCATAACCTCCAAGATTTCCCTCCATAAATGGAGGCAGTGCTCTTCTTCTGAGGTGCACTGAAATTTTTCTTCCCTTCTCCTGCTGCATACGACCACTGCATTCTGCATATACTACTGCTGCATTCTGCATATACTGCTGGTGCATTTCATCAATCCGAGAAGTCAGAACATTTGTCAGGTTCGTGGAGTTCTTACGTAGTAGTGCCACTCCTTCGAACTATTAGCCGTTGTATCCTGGGAGACGTTTGCAATTTTCAGTTGGGCACAGTATACCGGAGCAATTCGTCTTAAGGACAGAGTCCTGGACTCGCCTCGGTTTGCATGTTGAGCTCTTCTCTGTGTTGAGCTCTTCTCTGTGATGAGCTCTTCTCTGTGTTGAGCTATTCCCTGTGTTGAGCTATTCTCTGTGTTGAGCTATTCCCTGTGTTGAGCTCTTCTCTATGGTGAGCTCTTCTCTGTACTGAGCTCTGCTACGTGCTGAGCTCATCCCGTGCTGAGCTCTGCTCATCCTTGTGCTGTACAGAATGTCAGTTTCGTTCTCTAATCTATATATAATATGAGTTTCGTAAATGACTTTAACACTATTAGCTGTGAGACATGGTAGACTTGTAACTTCTGAGCTTCAAGCTTTCTTGCAAGGTTAAGACCCGTGATTAGTGCCTTATATTAAGCTTTTTTTGTTAAATGCTCCAAAACACGAAGCACATAGCATTCTCAAATTCTTCCTCTTAAGGATGATCAATAATAAGCCACCTCCTCTACCATCTTGCGATAAAGATCCATCAACATAAATGGTTTACTTGTTCTCTTTAGGTAGACTATCAGTGATGAATATCCTTTCGACAATAAAATCTGTCAAGGTTTGAGCCTTGATTGCTATACGTGGTCAAAATTGGATGCCATATTCTGCTAGCTTAATTGCCTGTCTAGTAGTGTGTTTTGATATTTCTGGTTTGACAAAGATTTGCCTCAGTGGCCGACTAGTGATGACTAAAAGGGATGTGCTTGAAAATAAGGTTGGAGCTTGCACAATAAAAAACTAGAGCAAGAACCATCTTCTCAACATTTGAGTAGCAGATCTCGAGGCCATCCAGAGCTTTGCTAATGAAGCAGATGGGAAATTGCTTAACATCTTCCTCCCTGTGCAAGATTGCACTCAAAGCTTCATATAAACTGAGATATGCAGGTATAGACATTCATTCAGCAACGGAGCTGTCAGTGTGGGGATTGATTTTTTCAGATATTGCTTTAATTTTGTAAAGGCTTGTTTGCACTTATCAAGCCACAATAATGAGTTGGTTTTCGTCAAAGTTTGAAAGAATGGCGCAGCCTTTTCTGTAGATTTGAACAGAAAATGATTAAGGGCTGCCATATACCCTATAAGTCATTGCACTTTTTTGAAAAAACCTTAGCGGCTGCAAATTTTAGAGCTTCGACCTTACTGGTATTAGCTTGGATTTCGCCTTTAGGTACCATGTATTCTCGGAATTTCCCGGTTCTAACACAGAAGATACAATATTTTCGATCGAACCTCATATTGGAATCTCTCAAGATATTGAATACGTTGCGCAGATTAGCAATAAATTGATCTAAGATTTGGGTCTTCACCAACATATCATCTATGCATGCCTCTATGATAACTTTGATAAGGTCTTCAAACACAAAGTTGACTAACAACTGTAGGGGAGAAGCAACAAGTAGGATACAACACCTACAAGGATCAACTCCAAGACAACCAACCAAAATGCTCTATCAATTCACCACAATTGATTCACCAAGCAAATATCAATCACACACCAAAACCTCAAGCAAATTATCCAAGATAAAGCTTCAAACAACACAAGAGATTTATACGTGGAAAAACCCCTTCAATGTGAAGGATAAAAAACCACGGGACTTGTAAGGAGTCCACCCTTCTTCTTCTCTTATTATGAAATTGAGGGTAAAAACACCCAAATCAGTCTACAAGGATGTTACAGCCCACCAACAACAACATACATAAGAGACAACAATTGAGAGGAACATAAATTGCAGAAATTTCACCAAAATTTCGTCTGAAACCAGCAGAGATTAAAACCGATCCAGGGCTCGGATTGAAATTCTGAACGGTCAGAATGTAGCACTGTGTGTTCCGAAGAAGCTGTCCAAATTTCAGCAAAATCCAACGGTTGGATCTCCGGCGATCGTCAAAGAAGCGAAGGCTGCCCAGAAAAAAATGTTCTGCGCGAAAATTTCTCTACCCCTCTCTTTTTTTCACAACCCTCAGTTCTTCTACAGTGCAGTCGAATTTCTCCTCTAAAAACAGCCTTCCAGGGCTTCTAAGATATGCACCATAATGCCCAAATCATTTGGGTCTCACAAAATAAGTTATTGGTCTATCACTTACAAAATGTCCAATAACAAATGGACTGGACTAATGCCCCAACAATCTCCCCCTCCAGTCCAATTTGGGGAAGACTATACGCGAAGCTCATCAAAAGGACATACCTGCAAGCTTGGAACAAAATTCGAGTTTGCTTCCTGGAACTACTTTTGTCAACATATCAGCACCATTCTTATTGGTGTGAATCTTCTTCAACTTCATTAGTTGCTCTTCAATGACATCACGCAACCAATGATACCTCACATCAATATGCTTCGTACGGGCATGATACATGCTATTTTTGCTCAAATTCATAGCACTTTAACTATCACAAAACACAATATACTCTGTTTGCTTCAAACCCAACTCTTGAAAGAAACGTTTCAACCAAAGCATTTCTTTGCATGCTTCCACAGCTGCTATATACTCTGCCTCGGTAGTAGACAACGCTACACATTTCTGTAGCTTGGATTGCCATGAAATGGCTCCCCCTGCAAATTTGAACAAGTAACCAGAGGTAGATCTTCTGTTATCAAGATCACCAGCCATGTCAGCATCTGTAAATCCCTCAAGAATAGGCTCATCACCTCCAAAACACAAACTCAATTTTGAGGTGCCATGCAAATATCTCAAGATCCACTTTACAGCTTCCCAGTGAACCTTGCCTGGATTAGCCAAGAATCTGCTAACCAATCCAACAGCATGTGCTATATCCGGTCTTGTACATACCATGGCATACATCAATGAACCAACAGCAGAGGAGTAATGAATATGTGACATACTTTCCTTCTCTTTCTCGGTAGTAGGACAACACTGCTTGCTCAACTTGAAATGACCAGCAAGTGGTGTTTTAACTGGTTTGGCATTCTTCATATTGAACCTTTCAAGCACCCGTTCAATATACTTCTCTTGTGACAACCAAAGCTTACCAGCTTTTCTATCACGAACAATTTCAATACCAAGAATTTGCTTTGCAGGACCCAAATATTTCATATCAAAGGACTTTCACAAATCCTCTTTCAACCTGCGAATCATCTCAATATCTTGTCCCACTATCAGCATATCGTCAACATACAAGCAAAGGATAATGAAGTTACCTTCAGAGAACTTTCTAAAATAAACACAAGGATCTGCAGAAGTCCGCTTGTACCCATTAGTACTCATAAAGGAATCAAACTTGCGGTACCATTGCCTTGGTGCCTGCTTGAGTCCATAGAGACTCTTTTTCAACTTGCAAACAAAATTCTCCTTACCTTTAACTTCAAATCCTTCTGGCTGCTCCATGTAAATCTCCTCATTCAAATCACCATGTAAAAAAGCAGTTTTTACATCAAGTTGTTCAATTTCAAGATCCAAACTGGCAGCTAGTCCCAAAATTATACGAATGGAAGTCATCTTCACCACTGGTGCAAAAATCTCATCAAAGTCGATGCCTTTCTTCTGATGGCATCCCTTCACCACTAGTCTTGCCTTCCGTCTCACTAGCTTGTGACCATCTTTCTTGTTCTTAAACAACCACCTGTTCTTCAAGACTTTCTTTCCTGTTGGACGCTTCACCAAGTCATAGATTTCATTCTTCTTTAAAGAATCCATCTCCTCTTGCATAGCCTTGAGCCAATGGTCTTTATCTGGATGTGACAACACCTCTTGAAGGCTCTCAGGCTCCCCTCATCTGTGATTAGGATATAATCTGAACTAGGATAAAGTCTTGAAGGTTGTCGAACTCGGGTTGACTTTCTAAGTGTTGGCTCTTCCACCTGTGGACTGAATTGCTCCCCCTGATTAGAAGACTCTCCATGTTCAACATCTACATCTTCATTTTCAGGTTGTGGTACAACAACTTCTGGTTGTACCTCTTCAATATGGTCATGTTCATGAATGGTGTCATGACCATCCTCGGGAGCATCACCTGTTTGTTGATCATCTGGAACAGAAATAGGAGACATATCAATAGCATCATGAGAGAAATCAGTAGAATAAGTCTTACCAGCACATAAGAGATGAAAACCCATCTCGTGCTCATAAAAGACAACATCTCTACTCCTCACAACTTTTTGCTTTGCTGGATCATAAAGTCTGTAACCAAACTCTTCATCACCATATCCAACAAACACACAAGGAGAAGTCTTGAAATCAAGCTTCAATCTCTGTTCCTTCGGTACATGCATGAAAGCCTTGCATCCAAACACCCTCAAATGAGAATAAGAGGGATCTTTCTCGAACCAAACCCTCTCAGGAATCTCAAACTCCAAAGGAACTGATGGTGCTCTATTTATCAAGTACACAGCGGTTCCAACTGCTTCTCCCTAAAACGACTTAGGAAGATTGGACATCCTAAGCATACATCTCACTTTTTCAACAATAGTTCTGTTCATCCTCTCGGCAACACCATTGTGTTGTGGGGTACCAGGTTCTGTTCTTTCATGCCGAATGCCATATCTTGAGCAATATGCTTTAAACTCATTTGAAGTGTACTCACCTCCATTATCAGTTCGGAGACGCTTCAATTTGCAATCTGACTCCCTTTCTACCATGGCATGAAACTTCTGAAAGATACCAAACACTTCGCTTTTGTTCTTCATCATATAAACCCAAGTTCTCCGAGTAGCATCATCAATAAAAGTAACAAAGTACTTGTTACCACCAAGTGATTCCACTCAATAGGACCACATACATCAGAGTAGACCAACTCTAGCTTCATTTTCTTTCTTGTGGATCTCCTCGGAAAAGAAACTCTATGTTGCTTTCCTGCTAAGCAATGATCACAAGGGTCAAGAGAGATGGTAACATCAACAGGAATAAGAGACTTACCAACCAACAACTTTATACCCTTCTCACTGACATGTCCTAATCTTCGGTGCCATAAGTTAGGTGAAGTTTCCTCCTCAACAGCATTCAACTCACTAGTACACACTTTCAAGTGTGTCTTATACAAGGTGCAGCAGAGTTTGCCACGAGCAACGGTCAATGAACCCTTAGTCAATTTCCATTTACCCTCACCAAAAGTGTGCTTGTAACCTTCTTGATCAAGTACATTAGCAGACAATAAATTGAGGCGTAAATCTGGAATGTGGCGAACATCTCTCAATGTCAAATAGCACCCAACACTGGTTTGTACTCGAATATCTCCAATTCCAACAATACTAGCTGAACTCTGGTTTCCCATCTTCACACTACCAAAATCTCCAGCTCGGTAGTCAATAAAGTACTCCTTAACAGGAACACAATGATAAGAAGCCCCAGTATCAACAAGCCATTCAGAATCAGAATTGTCAACATGACAACAATCCCCAGTAGTACAAATCAAAGAAACAGAATCATCTGAAGTAGAAGCTGTCGCAGCTGTATTTTTGTCCTCACCCTCTTTGTGATGATCGTTTTTCTTCTTTCGCTGATCTCTTTTCAACTTATAGCAAAATTTTTGAATATGGCCAGGCTTGCTACAATAGTGACATATCGTGGGTTCTCTCCCATCCTTGGACTTGGACATGTACTTTGACTTGCTACGTCCCTTGGGACATCTACTCTTGCTTCTTCCTCTATTCTCTACCACAAGTGCTTGTGAAATATCAACACCCATCTCCTTTCTTCTAAGCTCTTCATTGAACATGCTCTCTTTAATGACATCCAATGAAAGCGTACCATCTGGAGCTGAGTTGCTGATGGACACAACCAATGTTTCCCAACTGTCCGGCAGAGAACTCAATAGGAATAAAGCCTGCAACTCATCATCAAGAACAATATTCATCACAGTCAACTTGTTAATGATATCTTGAAAGTCACTTAGATGCTCAGAAACTGACTTCCCTGGCTTCAACTTGAGATTAACAAGTCTCTTAATCAATGAGGCCTTGTTATGAGCAGTCTTTCTTTCATAAAGACCCTCCAATTTTCTCCACAACTCAAGTGGCTCATTCTCTTGGGACACATGATTGAATATGCTAATGTCAATCCACTGTCTAATTGTTCCCAAGGTCTTTCTCTTTAGCTTTTCCCATTCTTTATCCGACATCTTCTCGGGTTTAGTGGGTGTGCCATCTTTCTTGGTTTTATCCACATCAATTGGGTCAAACAAATCTTTACAGTATAACAAATCTTCTATCATCGGACGCCAAATGGAATAATTGGTTGATGTCAATTTAACCATAGAATGATTTCCAGATTCCATATCTACGGTTTAACCAATCTCTCTGATACCAGTTGTGGGGGAGAAGCAACAAGTAGGATACAACACCTACAAGGATCAACTCCAAGACAACCAACCAAAATGCTCTACCAATTCACCACAATTGATTCACCAAGCAAATATCAATCACACACCAAAACCTCAAGCAAATTATCCAAGATAAAGCTTCAAACAACATAAGAGATTTATACGTGGAAAAACCCATTCAATGTGAAGGATAAAAAACCACGGGACTTGTAAGGAGTCCACCCTTCTTCTTCTCTTATTATGAAATTGAGGGTAAAAACACCCAAATCAGTCTACAAGGATGTTACAGCCCACCAACAACAACATACATAAGAGACAACAATTGAGAGGAACATAAATTGCAGAAATTTCACCAAAATTTTGTCTGAAACCAGCAGAGATTAAAACTGATCCAGGGCTCGGATTGAAATTCTGAACGGTCAGAATGTAGTCCTGTGTGTTCCGAAGAAGCTGTCCAAATTTCAGCAAAATCCAACGGTTGGATCTCCGGCGATCGTCAAAGAAGCGAAGGCTGCCCAGAAAAAAATGTTTGCGCGAAAATTTCTCTGCCCCTCTCTGTTTTTCACAACCCTCAGTTCTTCTACAGTGCAGTCGAATTTCTCCTCTAAAAACAGCCTTCCAGGGCTTCTAAGATATACGCCAAAAATGCCCAAATCATTTGGGTCTCATAAAATAAGTGATTGGTCTATCACTTATAAAATGTCCAATAACAAATGGACTGAACTAATGCCCCAACAACAACTAGTATGTAGCTCCGATGTTCTTTAGTCAAAAAAGCAAAGTCATGTAGCAATACTTGTCCGTTTTTGTGATGAACGCGGGATCCTCTTCCAATAGCGCAATATGGTAATAATCTTTGAAGGCGTCTAGAAATTCAAAAATTTTATGTCTCAGAGTCAAATCAATGACCCTGTCTACCTTAGGAAGTGGAAAACGGTCCTTGGAACATGCCTTATTGAAGTTTGTAAAATCTACCATGGGACTGCCATCTTGCTTCAGGATCACAACAGAATTGAACAGCGAGATTAGTTACATGATTTCTTTAATGATCTTTGCAGCCAATGGCTTCTCAACCTCGTCGGCTATAAATTTGCTCCCTTCGAGAGCAAAGTGCCTCTCCTTTTGCTTGACTGTCTTGCACTTTCGATCCATGTTCAGTTTGTGAACTGCAAGTTCAATAGAAATTACTTATATGTCATCAATGGTCTAAGAATATAACAGCGCAACGGATTCTTAGAGCAGAGCTTCCAACTATTACTCGAGGCCCGCAGGGATCCAAGCTCCATTCCTTATCATTTTCTCAGAATTTCCTTCAACAAGAGTGAACTTCTCTATCTTATCTTCAGTTTCTAGCTTTTCCGCAGGTTGAGGAAGCAACTCATCCATACTTACCTTGTTAACATGTAGCTTCCTTTTGACATCAATGACATAGCACGCCTGTGCAACTGAGATGTCTGTGTACAGTAGCTACTCCAGCTTGAGTCAGAAATTTCATCCTCACATGCAGATATGATACAATAGCTCTCAAGCTAGTCAGTGTAGGTCTGCCCATTAACGGATTGTATTCACATGCTTCCTTGACCAGTACGAAGTCCCCTAGAAGAGTCATGCTCTTAGGCGGAGCTCCGATGGTAACCATGAGGGAAATTAAGCCAAGGGGCTGCACCGTATTCCTAGCAAATCTGAAGAGTGGAACTGACACCGCATTGAGTGATTCTTGTGGTATTTCAAGCTCTTTAAAAACATTGTAAAACATAATATTGGCTCACTCCTGTGTAAATGTATGCGTATTTACTTGTAAAATATTCTTGACAGGAGAGCCGATGATCGCATCTATTACGAGTCCTTCATTTCTGGGATTGTGTGGAATTTTATCCTCAAGTCTATAACTCATTTTTTGGGTAAGCTTCATTCCTTTGTCAATGTTTCTCTGCTCGCAGGTCCTGTTTGTTCCTATAGAGGAAGTTATGCCCACGTCCAATCCTCTATCTCATGGCCAACATCATTGTGAAAATCACAGTAATGTTTCTTTTGCTTTTTGGCATGCGTATATGCGTAGGTTATTTGATGAGTCCTACGTTTTTCATGAGGGGAAGAATCTCTGCTTGGGTGCATTGAGAGGAAGATAGTCCATGTCCTACCAGAGATCCTTCTTTCAAATGCTCGAAGGGTCTTTTTCTTTCATCTTTTTTCTTACCTTGTGTTGAAATATACTCTGAATACACTGTATAAACACATAATGTACATAACACATACGGAAGCTATACACAAAAAATACTCCTATACAACTTATAATAGACTTATACACACTCATAAGTCACCTGTTAAGTGACATAAAAATAGAATAGGAACTAGCCTTAGTTACCGTTAGTGCCATTCTCTTCCTCATCCTATAAAAGGTACTGTTCATGTATATTGGTGATTAAGTCTGAATAAAATCTTCATTTAGCCTCCAATATGTTCTTCAATATTTCTACATGGTATCAGAGACATGAACATCCTAGAGGAAGAAGCTGCTACCTATGAAGAAGATATATCAGGTTGAAGGTTCAAATGCTTCCACTTCACAAGGCAAGAATCCCTGCCTCAATTCCATCTTCCAGGCAACTCTTCAAGGGCCAGTTTAAACTCACAGGTATCTTCTGTGACGTCTCTATATATCTTTAAAACCTCATAGCTTCTTCTTCTCAGGAAAATGGCAAATAAAAAAATCATTAATTCATATCCTTTTTGTCATCAAGACAATAGTCTCAAATCTTTCAAAGGCCATAGAGCCATAAATCCTTCAAACCCATAGAGCATATTCTTCTTTTAATAGGCCATAGAGTCTTGGCCAAGAGTCGAAAATAAAAGAAATTTCAAGAGGCCACAGAAACTTGGCCATAGAGCAGGAAAAAAAATCAAAGAGGTAATATAGTCTCCAAGAGACCATAGAGTCTTCAATTAGTTCATAAAAAAATCAAAGAGGTAATATAGCCCTCAAGAGACCATAGAGTCTTCGATTAGGCCATAAAGCCAAACAGTTTCCAGGGCTATCCATTAATTTTCAAAGACCATTATGCTATAAACTTCCAAGAGGCTGTGAAGAGCCTTGGTCATAAACCGAAATCTTCTCATTTAAGAGGCTATGAAGAGCCTTGGCTTAGTGCCGAGATCTTTTTAGATGGGCTATGAAGAGCCAAAAGCCAGGAGGCCAAGAAGGAAAAAACTTCAGGGGAAGTTCAACAATTTGAAGAATATCATATCCAGAAAAGCTTTTTATTCAACACACAAATTGCTGAGGCAACAAAATTGAGAAATTTTGGACGTGAATTACCTCAAAGTTTTCACATGTATAGTTTCTACATTACTTGAAGTAAACAAGAACATCATTATTCTATATGGAAAGGGGTTTAGAATGTGATATCATCTTAGTTTAACTCTCAAACATTTTCTGTGAAACATGAATATTTGAGAGATTGAGGGAAGAAAAAGGTAGATGAAAGAGATGAAGGAAGGTAGGATTGAGACAAAAAATTTTGAGAGAAGAAAATGTAGACGAAAGTACATATAGAGCCGGTGTCTCACTGGAACCAGACTATTTATTCTTTGTAACAGAAGTATTGTTTGCCTACCACTTACCCTCCCTAGACCCTAACGATAGCTTTTGCGGTCGTCGGAATATACTGGGTACGGATGATGATGATGAAAAATGTAGACGAAGACGAAGAAAGTTAAGAGGTTTGAAACAGACTGAGTGAATCACGAAGTACACTAAATCCTTTGAAGTTAAGTGTAAGGAACAAAGCTGAGAGTTGTGAGTGAAGAACAATATTAGAGATAATGAGCAAAGAGTTTTTAGTTCGAGGTTGTATATGGAGACAAAATTTTACATTTTTGTAAGAGATTTAACTTGTCAGATGGAAACTTTTGCTAAATTATGTACTAAAAAAATCCCACTATCTTGGTGAATGTGTAATCACGTATCCCACTGCTCACTTTCTTAGTTAACGTGTCAACTTCCCTTTTTATGTGTCACTTTCTCTTCCTTTCGTTTTCTTGCGTGTCACATTCCTTTCCCTTTAGCTGGCTTTCGTGAAGTCTTTTTCTATGGACAATGTACTATCTTCAGAGATTTTGAGAAGAGTAAAGAAAGCAAACGAAATATTATGAACGCACAAGTACATGAAGTAACGTATGTATGTAAAGCGTATGTACGCGTGGCAGCTTTTTTTCTTATTCCTTAGCAAAATTTCAGCTCCAGTTTCTGGTATTCTCTTCTTCTTTCTTAGCGAAATTTCAGCTATGGTTTCTGGAAAAAAAATAGCGGTTGAAAGCAATAGCTTTAATGTTCTTGATTCCTTAACAAGGACGAAGGTAACTAGATGAAATAAGTTTGTGGAGGTCTGTGTTGGAAATATAGGATGAGAATATGAGAATGAATCACAAGAAAACAGACCCGAGACATGACAAACTAGTCACTGTCCTTAAAGCAATTTTGCTCCTACCAAAGAGCAAGGTAGTCTTCAAGCAAATGCTTCCCAGGATATAACAGCTATCTTTCTTCCCTTTGCTCTAGAGGAGAAAGACTGAACTTGTTTGTTGAAAGTAGTGAAAGAGAAGAAGAAGATGAAGTAAATGCTGAGAGACTTTTCTTAGTTTTACAAAAGTTAATTATATATGTTATGAAGATACCAAGATCTACTATATATAGATCTTAGGGTATGTTTAAAACCTCTTTTGAAACATGTCTCAGCCTCATTTCAACTTCCAAGAGTTGTTGATTACCGTTCATAGGCGAAGAGAGATGATCCTTGGATCAAAAGCTGCAATTTCTAGTGAGAAGTTCTGTCTGTTGGCACATCGATCAATCACATCGATCAATCGATGTCGCTTCGATCGATCGATGTGATCGATCGAAGTCGGACAGAGACTTAAACTTTTCATTATGTCCTACATCGATCGATCACATCGATCGATCGATGTCACATAGATCGATCGATGTGATCGATTTATGTTGGACAGAATGCTTCCAGAGCTGTAACGTACCACATCGATCGATCGATGTACACATCGATCGATCGATGTCTCCAACATTGATCGATCCAAGACCTCCAGAAACTTCAAATTCTCAAACAACCTCATATACTCTTTATATAAGTTTGGAGCATTAAGAAAGAGTACTTTAACGTACTTTTCCAACAATCCCCCACATGATCCAAACTTATATATGAGCCTTCCATATGATAATCAACGGATTTCTTCTCTATCAAAATAAGATGATGACACATAACGGAGTAGTGACAAATGTCTTGAACTATCCGGTAGTACATTTTGAAGATATATAAACAGAAATAGGGTGACAACCGTCTTGAACCACATATTTCACTACTGTTTATATGATCATACAAATGATTTGTCAACATCTAACTTCATACAAGTTCGCGGTGTGGTGCATTAATGGCCCTGCACCCAATCCCAGAATTCATAAGCGCTCTAGAGAGTTTTCCAGGCTCTCATAGGAAGCGGCCCCACTTCCACACTTATATAGGTGATATTCATCAAGTGTGTACTGCAACACACCACCATTTATAATGGCTATGAATCATCCATTAAGAGACTTAAATCTCACCCTCAAATATGCAGTAAGTACTATCCACATATACATCAACATAGAAAGGACTAAAACAGTAGTACTTTATAGAATTCTTCTATGACGTGTTCTTACCACATTGAACTCCGTTTGTAGGATCTCTACTAATAGTGAGTTGGGTTCCTGTCATAGAGAATTCACATCCAACGGAACAAGTCCCATTCCTCTCGATGTCTTAACAACCATTTTTCGGTTCAAACCTTTAGTTTAGGGATCAGCCAGGTTCAACTCGGTTTTTATGTATTCCAAGTTAACCACCCCAGAACTAATCAAGTCACGCACAATATTGTGCCTCAAGCGGATGTGCCGGCTCTTCCCATTATATATTTTGTTCCTAGCTCGAGCAATCGCTGCCTGAGAGTCACAATGAACAAACACGGAAGGCATAAGCTTAGTCCACAAAGGAAT
Source organism: Eustoma russellianum (assembly GCA_036186865.1). Lineage (NCBI taxonomy): Eukaryota > Viridiplantae > Streptophyta > Magnoliopsida > Gentianales > Gentianaceae > Eustoma > Eustoma russellianum. Next base: position 9,017,071 of record AP025071.1, read on the forward strand.
ATCAACAAGTAAATTCCTTAACCATTCCACCTCTGAACAAGCGAGTTCTAAAGCAACAAACTCAGATTCCATCGTTGATTTAGCTTTACAAGTTTGTTTAGAGGATTTCCATGAAATGGCACCACCACCCAAAGTAAATACATACCCACTGGTAGAGTTTATTTCATCGTTATCTGTGACCCAATTAGCGTCACAATAACCTTCTAAGACAGCAGGACTTCCGGTAAAGGTAAGTCCTAAGTCCATAGTTCCCCTTAGATATCTCAATAGTCGTTTCAAAGCATCCCAATGCTCTTTACTTGGACTACGAGTATATCTAGCTAAACGATTAACAGAATATGCAATATCTGGCCTAGTGCAATTCATGAGATACATAACACTACCAATGATCTTAGCATAATCACATTGTGAAGCACCATCATGTTTATTCTTTTCCAACCTTATGGATGCATCATATGGAGTACTAACAGGCTTGACATCATAATGGTTAAACTTTCTCAAAATCTTTTCAACATAATGAGATTGAGAAAGCATATAACCCCCACATTTTTCTATCAATCTAAGACCAAGTATTAAATCTTCTTTTCCCATGTCTTTCATTTCAAAAACAGAGGATAAAAACACTTTAGTACCACTTACAACATCAAGACTTGTACCAAAGATTAACAATTCATCAACATATAAACAAACAATAACACCATCAAGATTTTCAAACTTACTATAAATGCATCTATCACTTTCATTTACAACATATCCATTAGACAACATGGCATTATCAAATTTCTCATGCCATTGCTTAGGCGCTTGTTTTTAAACCATATAAAGACTTCTTCAACCTACAAACCTTATGCTCTTGTCCTTTAGCTATCATCCCTTCGGGTTGCTTCATGTAAATTTCTTCTTCTAAATCTCCATTTAGAAATGCTGGTTTAACATCTATTTGATGTACAACTAACTTATAAATGGAAGCTAACGCTATTAACACTCTAATGGACGTAATCCTAGCAACAGGTGAATAGGTATCAAAGAAATCTATTCCTTCCTGTTGGTGAACCCTTTAGCCACAAGCCTAGCCTTAAACTTATCAATTGTACCGTACACCTTTAGTTTCTTTCTAAAGACCCACTTACAACTGATAGGTTTACAACCTCTAGGCAAGTCTACGAGTTCTCCAGTATTGTTGCTAGGTATAGACTCAAGTTCACTATTGATAGCTTCTTTCCAAACTTAGAGTCTATAGACATTACCGTTTCTTGATACGTAGTAGGGTCATTTTCTAAAATGAATGCAGTGACAAAGTCATTTCCAAAGGACTTTTCTACTCTTTTCCTCTTACTTCTTCTAGGTGAAGTATCATTATTAGATATTTTGCTAGACTCACCTTTTTCATGATCCGAACTAACTAATGACTCTTTCTTCATAGGAAAAATATGTTCAAAAAACTCAGCATTCTTAGATTCAATGATAGAACCATTATCCAGCAACATGAATCTATATGCAGCACTATTTTGAGCATATCCTATGAAAACGCAATCATTAGTCTTAGGACCGATTTTACTCCTTTTGAACTCCGGAATACCAACCTTGGCTAAACACCCCCACACTTTGATATAATTCAAGTTGGGTGCATAACCTCTCCAAAGTTCATAAGGAGTTTTATTGGTCTTCTTATGTGGGATTCTATTCAAGATATGACATGCTGAAAGGATTGCCTCTCCCCACATATTGTTAGGCAAACCTGAACTTATAAGCATGACATTTATCATATCCTTAAGTGTTCTATTTTTCCTTTCAGCGACTCTGTTAGATTGAGGAGTGTAAGGCGGTGTGAACTCATGTATAATTCCATTATCTTCACAAAACCTTTGTAAAGATAACACATTATACTCACCTCCTCTATCTGTCCTCAACCTTTTAATCTTTCTATCTAGTTGATTTTTAACTTCATTCTTATACCTGATGAACATGCTTTCAGATTCATCTTTATGTGCTAATAAGTAAACTCTAGTGTATCTAGAAAAGTCATCAATAAAAGTTATATAGTACTTTTTACCCACCTTTGCCAGTATAAGCTCTAAAGTCACCAAGATCACTATGTATGAGTTCTAACTTATCTGTTGTTCTTTCAACAGACTTAAATGACTTTTTGTGATGTTTTGCTTCTACACAAAACTCACATTTTCCAAAGTCATCTTCACATGCATATGAAATTAAGTTGGAGAACTTTAATCTTTTTAATGCATCCTTGTTCACATGTCCTAACCTTGCATGTCCAAATATCAAAGGAATCAACAACGTAAGCAGAACTAAATGCATTCTTATTATTCATAACACAAACTGCATCTAATACAAGTAAGCCCCCGGAGCAATATCCTTTCCCGACAAACTCCCCGTTTCTAGAAAGAATAAGCTTATCAGACTCAAGAACAAGTTTAATATTAGCCTTGTTCAGTAGTACTCCGGAAATCAAGTTCTTACGCATTGCAGGAACATGCAACACATTGTTTTAACACCAGTCTCTTGCAAGAAGTCAACTTGAGGAGCACCTTTCCTTTACCAAAAACTTTGATACCATGTGCATCTCCCCAAGAAGACTTGCTCGCCATCATCTATTTCTTGATATTCAAAAAATAGATCCTTACTGGTGGCAATGTGCTTGGTAGCCCCTGTGTCTACCACCCATTCTGAAGTACCACCGACAAGGTTTACCTTGGATAAAATGACCGCAGCAATGACTTCGTCGGTTGCCTTTGTGGATTCCACTAGATGTGCTGATTGCTAGGCTGGCCTTTCCGTTGGTTGCATTTGGCTGCTCTATGTCCCAACTTCCCGCACACCCAGCATGCACCTTTCATCTTCTTTTGTCCTTGCCCCTGCACAAACGTCTTACCTTTGCCATTGTGTTGAGTCTTTTGCCTTTTGGGTTTGTGCTCCACCACATTAGCTTGAGAGTTCCTTTCATCGCTTTGCTTGTCATCCAGCCTATTATTTTCTTCAATACGAATATGCTTGATGACTCCATCCATGGTTAACTTTATGGTTAACTTTGCATCATCATGCTTCCCTCTCTTCTTGTACTTGCTCCAAGAAGATGGAAGCTTTTCCAGCAAGGAGGCTGCTTGAAAGGTCCTCGTCAACCTTAATGCCTTCTTGCTCCATGTTATCCACCAATTGTTGATATTGGTGAATTTGATCATTGATCGGTATGTGATCCACCATTTGGAATTTCAGAAATTCACTGACCACATATTTCTTTTGCCAACATCTTTAGAACCATATTTTTTCTGAAGTGCTGCCCAAATATCCTTTGCTGACGTGAATTTGACATAAATGTCAAATAAAGAATTCGGAGGAAGTGCAGATGTGTCCTCTACATGTTGTATTGTCAGCATCATACTTTTGCCTTCTGTTTCATTGTTGGTCTGTCTTTAGTTAACACATATGAAACAGAAATCATTCTCCAAGAAGAACAACACTTAGTCGCCCAACGTTTGAAGAATTTGCCATCGATGCTCCATCTTTGACATATCGGGAACTGGGTGCTTGTTTTGTTGCCATATTCTCAAAATTGCTTTAAGATTGTTGGAAATATAGGATGAGAATATGAGAATCACAAGAAAACAGAGCCGAGACGAGACAAACTAGTCACTGTCCTTAAAGCAATTTTGCTCCTACTCAAGAGCAAGGTAGTCTTCAAGCAAATGCTTCCCAGGATATAATGGCTATCTTTGTTCCCTTTGCTCTAGAGGAGAAAGACTGAACTTGTTGTTGAAGGTAATGAAACAGAAGAAGAAGATGAAGGTAAATGCTGAGAGACTTTTCTTAGTTTTGCAAAAGTGAATTGTATATTTTATGAAGATATCAAGATCTACTATATATAGATCTGGGGTATGTTTAAAAACCTCTTTTGAAACATATCTCAGCCTCATTTCATCTTCCAAGAGCCGTTGATTACCGTTCATAGGCGAAGAGAGATGATCCTTCGATCAAAAGCTGCCAACTTCTAGTGAAAAGTTCTGCTGTTGGCACATCGATCGATCACATCATCGACTCGATCGATGTGATCGATCGAAGTCGGACAGAGACTTACACTTTCATTATGTCATTACATCGATCGATCGATGTCATATAGATGGATCGAGTGATCGATCTATGTGGACAGATGCTTCCAAAGCTACAACGTACCACATCGATCGATCGATGTCTCCAACATTGATCGATCCAAGACCTCCAGAAACTTCAAATTCTCAAACAACATCATATACTCTTTAATAAGTTTGGAGCATTAAGAAAGAGTATTTTAACGTACTTTTCCAACAATCTGAAGGGTAATGAATTAATATGATGACTGGCATGCAAACTGAAGGAATTTTGCCACTTTCAAAGAAAAAAATTTAGATGTGAGGTGAGATAAATGGTGATGACCATACTGCAATGACACGAAATGATAATAAGTTTGGGCGGTGACCAAAATGCAAAGAAAAAGGAAGAAAAATTAGACAGCTGGCAGTTACTAGTTGGAGGAAGAAGCGGCGTGAGTTAATGCTTCGCACGGTAAGGGTATGTTATTATTTTTCCTTTATCGTTTAGTAAGGTTTTTGCCATACTCGGTCCCAAGGTAGTGTAGGGATGTAAATCTGTTACCCAACGGCCCGCTAGCAGGAGCTTGATCATATACACAGTAGTCTGTATAAGGAGCCTCCCAGCACTGCAGGCAAGCCTATAGGCCAAGGAAGCCCCCACACTATGCACTTGCTGGAAAGAGGCTCTCTTGCCTTTGACAAGAATTGAACTTCTGACCTCCCTTTTGAGAACTTCTGTCCGGAACCAGTTGAGCTATTACATGGGAAATTTTTCCTTTATCCTACTTCCACTGCAAAATTCCTCTTCTAACCTCTCTTTTGTCTTACCTTCTCTTTCTTCTTTAGTGAAAATTAAAACAGAAGATGTGTTCTCCTTTTCCTCCTCGTGTAGACTTTCTGTTCAGTGAATTTCTTGTTAGGTGCAGCAATTATCCTGTGGCGTAGGCCGGTGGGCGTAGGCCGTGTGGGCCAAGTCACAGTCGAATGCCGTGGGCGCTTGTGTGCTGAATGCACTATAAGGCTAGGGTATGCGCATCTCCTGTCACCAATTGGTTTTGGGAGAGATGGTAGCGCCTGAGGTCCTACAAGTGGTATCAGAGAGAGGTCACGGGTTCGATTCCCAGCAGGAGCAATTGCTGAGGGGGAGATTGTTAGGTGCAGCAATTGTCCCGTGGCGTAGGCCGGTGGGCGTAGGCCGTGTGGGCCAAGTCACAGTCGAATGCCGTGGACGCTTGTGTGCTGAATGCACTATAAGGCTAGGGTATGCGCATCTCCTGTCACCAATTGGTTTTGGGAGAGATGGTAGCGCCTGAGGTCCTACATTTCTTTCCTTAATACACTTTTCTTCTTCCCTCTTTTGAACTTGCTGCAAATTTCTTGTAAGTGAATATATTTTTGCGCTTGCGCTCTTCTGAATTCAGGATTCAAATGGAATAATCCGGATGACAATTCTGACTTCTTTCAGTTTATAAATTATGAAGATTTCTGAGACAATTTCTCTTTCGTGTTTTCTTCTGCTTCAATTTAGTTTTCCTTTATGCAATTTTCTGCCTTCTTGATTCATCATTTACATTCAATATTTATGTTATAAATCCAACATGGTTAGGTTGACGCTTTCCTAGGATAATTGCTTGTATCAGCGCTTTAAATTAATATGCTTCAAAGATAATTTTATTTCTCCATAAAATTTAGACTAAAAATGACTAGGCAGAAAAAAAATTGTTTCATTAATCTGTTTAGTTATGGTAGGATTATGCACTTGTCTATGTCTTTACTTGCTGCGAAGAAATGCTGCTCTTGTGTAGAGTAGTTTGTAACTTCGGATTGCACTAATTTTACTTTTTCCAGAATAATTATTTTTAAATTTCCTTTTTTTAAAAAAGGAAGGAATTTCAATCTTCAGGATTAAGAGTATAGTAGCTGTCTGGAAATTCTTATCTTCTCCAGGAAGAACGAACATTAAAGTGTTTCAGGTCATCTCCAATGGATGCACCAAAACACCCATTTGATGCAAAAACTCACTCCAACCAAGCACCAAACCTTGCACCAAATAGGTGAAAATGAATAGTGTTGCACCAAATAGGTGAAAATGAATAGTGTAATAGACTTATACACACTCATAAGTCACCTGCTAAGTGACATAAAATAGAATAGGAACTAGCCGTTAGTTACCGTTGGCAGTCTGTTGCCTTTCTCTTCCTCAGCTTATAAAAGGTAATGCTCTTATATATTGGTGATTAAGTCTGAATAAAATCTTCATTCAGCCTCCAATATGTTCTTCAATATTTCTGCACCTTGGTCACTCTCTTTTTTCTTGTGAGGGTTGATCAGATTCCCTCGTCAATCTGTTTGCTTCCTTGCCATATGCGTACTAAGTAGGCCTTTTCAAAGCAAGCACGTAGAGTTTTAGGTAGCTTCCCACAGATAGTTGTAAACCTTCGAGACCTAAGTCCATTGATAAACGCAGCTATGAAGATGCCCCCTTCTTGCCCATGTACCTCCAGAGGTTCGCCATTGAATTTTTGCATATACATCAAAGCGGGCACATCTGATTTCTACATTATTGACAAGATCCCACCAAAAAAAAGACATATAGCGACAGACAAAAGTCGTTGCTGTCGTCGTTAAGGACATTTAGCGACGAAATTGCGACGAAAAAAGTTGGTCGCGATACGGCTTGTCGCAAAGTGAATTTCGTCGGTGGCGCGTCGCTATATTGGGACGGAAAAGTTTTCGTCGTGTTGCGTCGCACAATTGCGACGAAAAAATGTCAGTTCTGCGACCAGATACTGCCGTCGTTGTTTCGTCGGTGTATGTTGTCGTCGCTATTTATAATTTTTTATTTTTTTATTTCCTTTCTGCGACATATTTTTTCGTCGCAAAGTTTTGTCGGTATATTTTTTCGTCGCTATTCTTAAATTTTTGATTTTTTATTTCCGGTCTGCGACATTTAGTTTTCGTCGCAGGTTCGTCGCTATTTATAATTTAATATTTAATATTTAATATTATATATTTTTAATTTATAATAATACAATATATTATTAATTAAATAGTTTTTATTATTATTATTTAATTTTTATAATAATAAAAATATTTTGTATATTAAATCATTTGTACGAATGTTATACCGAAATACAGTACTTGCGTATTGAAGTTCGTAAACAACACAAACGAAATAGAATCCGTATAAATGTCATATAAAATATAAAAGTACAAAGGATATCTCAATACAATAAACGAAATAGACTGTACGAAAAATCAAAAAATGAAATATTATGCAGAGGAAGATGGAGGGGGATCATGCGGAGAAGAGTGACCATCAGGGAGAGGCTGAGACTGCGAGTTGCTGGAAATCATAGAGATGATGAGATGCGATAGCTGCGAGATTTGCTGGTTCGTCTGCTCCTGCGCCTGCATCGTCTGCTGCTGCACCTGCATCGTCTGCTGCTGGCGAATGCTCAAGCACCTGCTGAAACGCCTGCTGAAGCGACTGCTGCAGCTCCTGCTGGGTCTGAGTCAGCTGCGACCGCAGTGCTCGTACGCTCTCCTCATGCTGCGCCCTGATGGTCTCCACCTCATGCTGCAGCGCCGCATGCTCTGATTCCAGGCGCGAAAGAGTCTCTGGGGCCGTAGAAGGCGCGGAGGTGCTGGCCTCAGAGGAAGCACCTGCATGCAGAACTTCGGGAAAGAATCGCGCGCTGCTGATCCGACCCCGTACACCTCCCTCTTCTTCTTATTCTGAGGGCCGACGGTCCGAACCGCATCCCAATAAGCGCGGTTCTTGTCGGCCTCTTCTCCCCTAAGTGCGAGTAGTCTGTTGTACTCGTCCTGAAATGAGAATAAGAATTGTTAGGGTTTAGGGTTAGCAATAAAATAAAACAAACTAATGAAAAAACAAATGATATCGTAGTCTACTTACACTGATGTCGCGCGCCTTCGCCGTGATCCAGTCCTCCGTTCCGTCGGAGGCTTTCTTCGATGCGTCTTGTAGAAGAGATCGTAGGAGGCTGGCCACTCCTCCGTCTCCTCTTGCTGAAAGAATGAAATAAAATATTTAGTGAAATCCAATTTTAAAAATTTTGGCATGACCTATTCGTTTATTGTATCCCGGCCTTAAAGGCCTCTCCCAAGTCAAAGCAAAAAATAAAAGAAAAAGGCAAATGAAAACATATACTACTTAAATTAACCATATACGAATACCAAAAACAACGGCGCAACATAAGAAATCAATGAATATAAATAATCCACTTAAGTCAATGAATGTAAATAATCCACTTAAGTCCATGAATCTAAATAATTCAATGAAATCAATGAATCTAATAATCCAATATTAAAATACTTACCATAGAACGCATCGTGGTGCGTGGGAACCGACCCACCTGAGTGTGTGGCAGGTGCTGGGCCCTGTACATTGCCGCTGCACCGGTTCGCCGCGTTCCAGGCGCTGCTCCCGTCGTATGTAGGCAGGCCTGACATAATTGGGGTCACGCTCCCACTTGGTCTTGTGCGAGTTGATGAAGTCCCTGTAGCGTGTGGCGGCCCTATGCCGCCAGGCCTGCTCCACGTCGTGGGCGATGTCAGCTGGCCAGCTGTACGCCTTCTGCAATTATTATACGGAGGAAAAGTAAAACGTGGTTAGAAAGTAATGATCGATTACGTATCAAAAAATGAAATTCACCAAATTTGAATACCTGAAACTCATCCCAGTAAATCTACAGTCTGCATGGTGACAAAGCCCAGCGGTATCCAGCTGGGTCCTGCCTCTTGTGGAAGGACCGAGTGATGCAACCGGAAATCTGGCCCAGTCCGCTGCAAACCTGAAAGAGGTGAAGTTGTTAAGAAAAAATAACGCGTGAAATATATTTCAAAACGTTTAAAAAAATAATTATTACTTACGTATGGGTATCATATGACCAAGGGAGGGCATGACGCCCTTGTATGACACCCTCGTCCGATGCCGCATCAGACGCCGGATGAGGTGCTGAACTGGTGGGTGTGGGTGGCGGCGTAGATCGGGGGGGTGCGGACCTCTCGGCAGACCCTAAAAGGTTTGCGTCCGCAGCAAGAGCTGCGGTCGAAACCGACCCAAGCTGCTCATGCTGAGAGAAGGAACCTATCAAACTCTCCTGACATGTCATGTGTAGATCGAGTCGGGAAACCCTCACTAAGCCATCAGATCTGCAAGGGTGAAAAACTTAAACAGGCACATTCAACGAGTTTAGGACACCGGTTGGCCAGACAAATAATATGTCCAAAAATGACAAGTGTTTGCATACATTTAATGCAAGATATTAATAATTTTGAAAATTTCGGCATGACCTATTCGTTTTCGGAGGTTTCCCGGCCTTAATTGGCCTCTCCAAAGACAAATGTATGTCCAGCTCTCGAGCGTAGTAAACACCTTGAACTAGTATCTACAAACCGAAATCATATGCAACCTCTTACAAAACAGTTTGTACATGCATCATTCATTGGCCAAGCACACCACATTTCTACTAATTGATAAATTAAAGTCAATTAAGCAAAAATTACTTAATGGCCGAATATATATATATATGTATATATATAATATATATTATAATGTTATATATGTTATATATATATATATAATACATATTAACCCCCGCCCCCCCCCCATCCCATCCAGACGAACCCCGCCCCACCCACAGCCACCCAGTCCCCCGCATAGCCACACCGCCCCCCACCCTCCACCCACAGCCATCCACTCCCGCCAACAGCCACCCCCCGCCGCCGCCAACCCACCCACTCAACAGCCAACATCCATCCCCCCACCCCCCGCCCCCCCCCACCCCAAGCCACCCAGCCCGCACCCGCTCCACCCCGGCCCACCCCACAGCCCCCTCCCGCACCCCTGCCGCACCCCCAGCCCCACCCCACAAGCCACCCGCCCCACCGCCACCACACCCATACCCACCGCACACCCCCCCCTTCACCCCCCCACACCCCCCACACCCACCCCTTTCTCAACCACACCCTCAACCCCCACCCCTCCCACAAGCCACCACCTCTTCCACCAAACAACCCCCCTCCCGCACAACATGCCCCACCCCTGCCCACATCCTATAACTAACCCAGAAATGGGGAAGAAATCATTAAAAACGTTAAAAACGAAATATAACTAATTAAAATCATTAAAAACGAAATAGGAAGAAAAACTAACCGGAGAAGGGAGGTCACCGGAGAAAATGGAGATTTCGCCGGGGAGGAGAGGGGATTTCGCCGGGGGTCTGAGGGGGATTTTCGCCGTGGGGGTGGGAAGAAGAGGCGGGGGGAAGAAATGGGGAAGAAGAAAGGGGTTTCAGTTTTTAGTCGAAAATTTTGCGACGAACTAGCGACGAAAGTCCGTCGCTATTACTTGTCGTCGCTAATTTCATATGTCGTCGTTATTTCAAATTTGCGACGAAAGTTTCGTCGGTAATTTGTCGGTGACATCAGTATTGGAAAAAAATAATACAAAATATAAAATGTACTTACAGACACACATTATGTAATACATGTGTATAAGTACACAACACATACACACTTCGCCTAATGAGGGTACATAACAAATTGTGCCTAACATCAATCTTCATTGTCATCCGCATCCTCATACGCATCTTCAGTTTCATCCTCATTTTCATCATCTTCATTTTCATCTTCATCTACATGCTTCGTCGTCCTCTTCATCCTCGTATTCGCTTCGCCTACATATTCAATATTGTCAGGCGGTTGTATGTTGAGATGAATTTCGATGAAACCGCGTTGGGGTCATTTAGAGGGAGGTTGTGCAGTTCAACAATGTGTCGTCATCCAGAACGGGCGGGTTTTCTTTCTTCTTGAATGCGGCATCCGTGCCACTCTGAACTTGTTCTGTATACGGACATCAAAACTTGCTCGATTTCACTTTGCACACGGCTCGCCAGTCTTTTGAGCTTGCATTCAATCCTCGTTGTTGGATACGATAGATAGTACACCTGGGACGCTTGACTGGCCAAAATGAATGATCGTACTTTCTGTACCGTCGCCCTTGGTGTATGTCTACCAACTTATATCGGTCGTGAAACCTTTGTGCCAGCGCGATAACCTTCCCGAGTTGGATCGTACCATTCGCATTTGAATAACACCACCCGCTTTATATGGCAATGCGGGATATTCGAGCTCGATGATGTCAGTAAGGTAGCCGTAGAAGTCATCCTCGTCCGGGCTATTGTCATACCGTTTGACACACACTCCGCTGTTCTCTGATGATTTTCGGCTGGCATGGGAGACTGTGTGGAATCTATAACCGTTGACAAAACACATATCGTGGCGCATGACTCTGTTCAATGGACCCTCGGCTACTGGTGTCAGAATGTAACCGTACTCATCGTCAGCCAGATGACCTTTGCTCGCCTGTAAAACGACAAGTAAGTATACATCAGCGGGGCAATAAATGCGTATCACATGACGTACACGTACCGGCAAATATGTAAACTTACATGCCACCTGAACCAATCAGCAAACTTGGCATCTAACTCATTGTTTATTGCATCGCTCGATATACCCGGTGAACGGTGTTGCAATAAATCAACGAACAAGCTGAAGCAAATTACGAATGAGTACCCTGTATATCTTTGTAGCATAATGGATATAGTAGCGCAAGGTATTTACAAATTAACATTGGATATCGTTTATACCTCTGGAAACGGTCGACTTGACGGCAGTTGCGCAAAACATAAGAATGAGCAATCTTCAGGTCGCTGTCCCCCAATATCATTTTCTTTCCCTGTCCGTGAAATCTGATCGGATGTGTGAATATCGGGAGGACACCAGATCTGGAAATGCCATCGTCGTTCCGGGGAACATCTCTGCACCTCGACGGGACATCTGGATCGAAGTAATGAGACACGAAGGTCGAGGCTTCCTCCGTCAGGTAGGCATTGCACATCGAGGCCTCAACTTTCGCCTTGTTCTTGATGTTCAGCTTCAAATGCCTGAGATATCTGTTCATATAGGGAATATCTGTTCAAATGCTTGCACTTAAACACATAAGAACGGCACGTAATAAATAAGAGTACCTCTCGAACGGATACATCCACCTGTACTGAACAGGACCACCAACGCGTGCCTCGTATGGTAGATGAACTAGCAGGTGTTCCATTGAATCAAAGAAGGCCGGAGGGAATACAGTTTCCAGCTTGCAAATGATCAATGGGATTTCGCCCTCCAGCCTTGACATATTATCCGCCCTGAGTCTCGTGGATGTAGGACATCTGAAGAAGAGACTCATCTCGGTAAGTGCTTCCCATACATTGGTTGGAAGCAGCTCGCGGAATGCAATGGGCATCAACCGTTGCATGAACACGTGACAGTCGTGGCTCTTCATCCCGTGCAAACCGCGTTTTATTCACGTCGATGTTCTTAGACAGGTTCGAAACATAGCCGTCAGGAAATCTAGCCGTCCCCAGCCACGCTAACAATGCACTGACCTGCTCCGCATTCAGCGTGTAAGAGGACTTCGGCATGTAGGATGTGCCAACGGGATGCAGCTCCAGTCGCATATTCAGGTCGCGCATATCAAGTCGTGCCTTGAAATTGTCTTTTGTTTTTCCAGACACATTCAGCACCGTATTGAAAATGTTGTCAAACACGTTCTTCTCAATGTGCATGACATCCAGGTTGTGTCGGATCATATTGCTCTTCCAATACGGAAGCTCCCAGAATATGCTTCTCTTCTTCCACCCGATACAGTAACGGGTCAGGTCTGCGTTGTGGCTGCCGTCCGGATCATCAGCGACCCCCACGAATCCACAACTGTCTATCTCCTCCAACACCTCCGCACCCGTGAGAAGCTCGGGTTTCATGTCCTTCTCGACGATGCCAGGCATGAACGACATCATGTTCTTTCTGTACAATGACGTCTGGGCAGGAACTTCCTATGGCCGTCGAACCAGCAAATCTTACGTCCATGTTTCAAGGACATCGTCTTCGCTTGCTTCATGCAGCAAGGGCAAGCGTATTTCCCCGATGTGCTCCAACCCCGAAAACATAGAATAAGCCGGAAAGTCGTTGATGGTCCACATCAGCGCAGCGCGTAGCTGGAAGTTTTGTTTGGTCGATACATCGAACGTCTCCACGTCAAACTCCCACAACCACTTCAGCTCATGTATCAATGGCTGCAGGTACAGGTCGACCTTTTGTTTCGGATTCCTAGGCACCGGTACGATCACAGTCAAGAACATGTACAGCTTCTTCATGCACATCCAAGGTGGTAGATTGTACGGCGTCACGATTACAGGCCACGACGAATACTGCTCTCCCGACTGTCCGAACGGGTTTGAACCCGTCGGTGCATAAACCCAACCTAACGTTCCTTGTCTCCGACGAAAAACCCGGATGTGTCGCATCGAACGTCCTCCAAGCTTCGCCGTCAGATGGATGGCACATCTCACCATCTTTCGTGTAGTGCTCTGCGTGCCACCTCATCTGGCTAGCTGTGGCACCGGATGCGTAGAGCCTCTGCAGTCTACGGGCGAGGGTAAATAGTAGAATTGCTTTCTTGGCACGTTCCGGTTTCTTTTGTTCGTTCTCCACCTGCGTGTCCCACAGACCCTGCACTTGTCTTTATCCTCGTCGATGCCCCAGTATATGATGCACCCCTCTGAACAACAATCGATCTTCTGAACCGGCAAGTCCCAACGCCTGCAGCTGTTTCTTCGTCGAATAAAAACTGTCGACCATTGTGTTCCCTTCGGGAAGAGATTCCCTCATCAGCTGACACATCCCATCGTACAATCTCTCCGTCATGCGGTGCTCCGTCTTCATGCTCGTCATCCGACCGATCATGGACATCTGTGTGTGACTATCACAACCGGGATACAGCGGTATGTTGGCGGCGTTTAGCATCTCAAAAAACTGTCTCGCTTGAGGGTTCGGATCTTCCTCCACGAATACACGCGGCTGTTCATCCTGATCCAACATTTGTAAGTACTGCTCTCCCGTAAATGCGCCGGCGGCTGCGTCTTGCACCATCTGCACGTATGGGTTGTGAGATCCCTCGCCTATTTCTTCGGCATCAACCTGACCGGGTCCCCCTTCGATGTGTACAGTTGCAGATGTAGACGCCCCCCTCATATTCGCCGTGGCAGTACCATGTATGGTAATTGTGCACGAAACCTTGTTTCAATAAGTGAACCCTCACGTCACCCGGATGCATATATTTACGGTTCTTGCATTTCTTACACGAACATCTAATCTGCGTTCCACTTTCATTACTCGTCGCAAAATCCATAAATTCTTCGAGACCTTCAACAAATCTAAAACTCCACTCCCCGCTGTTTACTCTCTCGTACATCCACTTTCTATCGCTCCTCCTCGGATCCATTTTCTCGCTATACCTTCAAAATAACAACAGCTATCTTTTGGTGGTGGAAAACATCAAAATTTCACACAACAAGATTTCTTCCTTCTATATTTTCGTAGAAAAGTTATGATTTTTGTGTTTGAAATTGGAGAAGAATAGGAGAAGAGTGGAAGAAGAAAGCTGCGTTTTATGGTTCCCAGCCTGCAATATTACCGACGTATTAGTGACGATTTATAGCGACGCTAGGCAACGACCATGAGACACGAATCCCGGCAACAAACAAACACAAATACCGATGACAACGCGACGACTTAGCGACGACCAAGAAACACAAATCCCGGAAACAAACACAAACACCGATGTGTTTCGTCTCTACGTCGTCGGTATTCGGCACACCGATGTGTTTCGTCGCTGAGTTCGTCGCTACGTCGTCGCTATTCGGCACAGCCCGACTACTCCACTTTCGATGCATGTACGTCGCGTTGTCGTCGCTATGTCGTCGCTGAATTCCCTATATAAACAGGATGGACCGTGCCCCCCAACTACATAGAAAACAACCTCCTTTATAATCATAAAAAAGACCCAAATATGGTTCGTACTAAAGCGCAAGCGCGACGTGGTAGTTGCCATTCAGCGGCAAGACGGCCTATTCAACAACCCTCTTCTTCAGCGGTTCCTCCACCACAAGAATCACCCCAAATTGGCGATCTCCATAAAGAAATACAAGAACTTCGGAAAACAGTGGATGACCTGAGGGAGCATATTATGTACCAGGATGAGCGTCTTCAATACCTGGACACAAGGCAGATGCGGATTAAATCCAAAGCTGCACAGCTGAGACGCCTCCTGAAGGCGTGCGCAGAGAGTGTTGCTACTCTCTGTTCGGATGACGAACAGTGAATGGCTCCTCTCCGTTATTCATTTAGATTAGTTTTTCCATTATTGTCGTAGTATATTTTGTAATTTATAATTTTATATTAATGAAGTTTTATTTTTCTAATCATCGCTTTCGTTTTCTTAATTTAAACACGTGTTTAATCTCTCACGAATTTTGACGACGCTAAAATACAAACGAAATGTGGCTCGTCTCAAATTGACCGACTAAACATCAACTATATACCGACGAAACTTAATACTAAGACGAGAACCTACTAAACATATCGACGAAACTTAATACAACGACGAGACGAGAACATATAATTATCAGCGAAACTTAATACAAGGACTGGGCGAATTTATTGGAAATTAGCGACGCTTTACCGACGCCCTAGCGACGCACGACGTTATTTCACCCCATTGACGCTAATTCTTCGCCAAGTGTGTCGCTAACTCAAACGAACCATCACACTATGTTGCGTCGCTAATGCGTCGCTATGGCGTCGCTAAGCCGTGTACGTTCTTTATAACGTGTTTACGTCGCTAGGTCGTCGCTAAGTGTGTCGCTAACTCAAACGAACCGTCACACCTATTTCATTTTGCGTCGCTATGGCGTCGCTACGCCGTGTCCGTTCATTAGAACGTGTTTTACGTCGCTAAGGCGTCGCTAAGTGTGTCGCTAACTCAAACGAACCGTCACACCCGCACATATTTCCATCTTGCTTAACGGTCGAATAATGCGTCGCAAGTTCGTCGCTATATCGTCGCTAAAATTACCTATTTATACCCCAAACATCCGCACATATATATACACACATACAAAGTTATAAAACATCAAAATATGCCGCGTCGTTTTAGAAGAACCCCAAGGCGTGGTGGAGGGGCAAACAGTGCCCCGCCACAAGGGCCTCCTCCCCAACCACCATCGGTTGAGCGGGAGGGTTCCGTATCTGTGTATAACCCACTACCGCGAGAGGATGCTCAAGAACAAACGCCGGAACAGGATATCGACTACCGTATGTTGATAGCAAACATGCAACAGCAGTCGAGACAACTGCACAGCATGACTAGAAGGGTGCGGAAGTTGAAATTCAGATATTCCAAACTGAAGCGCCTCCTCAGAGAGTTCACAGATAATGTGGCAGCCACTCTTTCTTCTGATGACGAAGAGTGAACGGCCTCTCTGCGCCTCTCTTTTAGATTTCTTTTTTTAATTTTTCGTTTCATAATGTAAAATTCTTATTATTAAATTAATAAATTTTTTTTTTCCAAATACTGCTTTCTTTTTCCTTAATTAATACACGTGTTTAATCCTCGACGAATCTGCGACGACACAATGACAAATCGGAATATGAACGAAAAGTAAAACAAAACGTTTGCGACATGCGGGTTTCATCGACAAAAAAACCGACGATACACAACGCCAAGAACCTACTCACCGACGAATTTATTTTATCATTGTTCTGGAATGTTAGCGACGAAATAGCTACGATATAGCGACGTAAGGCTACAAACTACATAGCGACGAATAAAACATACAGAATAGCGACGCACCACCGACAAAACACCGACGAACGTATTAATCTGACTACTTTTCTGCTAGCGACAATGCCTTTCATCGTATTTTCGTCGCAATTAACGACGAAAACAAGTGTATCGCAAATGCGTCGCAAAGTACCGACGCAACACCGACGAACCATGGTTCGTCGGTGAATTTTTCGTCGGTAAAAAGAAATTCTTTTTGTGGTGAGATGCACAAAACTCTTTACAAAAAGCTTGAAGGAAACCAATTGGACTCGGAACATATCCGCCTTTTGGTTATAGGAGCGTATAAATCCATCTGTAAACTCTTAGAACCCCCTCCGAGCTTTTTTCCTTTACCGTAACTGGGATAGTTTTACAGTGGGGAGGATTCGAAACATTCTTCAAACTCATAACTATTTGAAGTCCTATCATATTGCTCCAGCTTAGGAACCTCAAAGACAGATGGATCTACAAAAGTGCCAATCACACGTACAAAAGGACTTCTGGAGATAGTGTTACACCCGGCAATTTTCGAACTAGCTGTTACGCGTTAATTTGAAACTAACGTAGCCGTTGGGTGTAACGACCTCTCAAAATCAAATTTATTACAGCATATCGTTATGTACAAGTAATTTCGTAATTATACATATGGAGAAGTTTATATTTAAATACAAAGTAGCGAAGTTGGATAAGTAATCAAAAAATAAAATAATAAATCTAATTAAACAAATCAACGGGGCGACAGTTAGGATGGATGGCTTCTCAAAAAAATAATAATAATTAAATAAATATCTTAACTATAATGATAAGCAATTAATAAAGGAATTTCAAAAAAAAAGAGGATAATGCCACAATTAAAGGGGGAATAACCGTTTCCCCCTCATAAATTGCGTACAAAAGGTGGATAAAGGGGAAACGTGGGGGGAGGCGCTGAGGGCTGGAAAAAGAAAAAATTAGCGCATAATAAACGGCTGGAAGAGGAGAAGAGTGGAAGAAAAGAGAGAAGAAGAAGAGAAAGAGAAAAGAGCAACCGGGTCTATTTCAATCGCGTAGTTTGGCCGCAAATAGGTAGGTTCCCTTTTCCCCTCCAAATGGTAAAAATTCAAGCATGCTTCGGTGATATATTATGTGTTTATTGTTTTTAATTGTTGAAATCTATACTATGTTGCTTAACCTGTGAAAAGCATGAGTTTTGATTACTGTGGAATGCGTTTGATTACTGCGTTTGATGACTGTAGAATGCGTATACTGTTTTGCGTGGATGGATTTGATTTTAGCGAAAAATTTGATAATCAAAATACTACAAACTGTTGCATTTTTAGGATTTTCCATTCTTGTTTTGACCTTAGAATAGGTTCCCATAGACTGGAAATAGGCAAAAAGATAGATCGGGGTCGAAAAAGGGCTGCCGGAA